>PVJS01021681.1:0-31254 GCA_004027185.1 Glis glis
AGAGAGGGAGAGAGAGAGAGAGAGAGAGAGAGAGAGAGGGAGGGAGAGAGGAGATATAGATAGATAGATCGCGCGCACGCGCGCTGAGGCTGGCCGCGAACCCGGATCCTCCGGTCTCCGCCTCCCAAAGTACTGGGATTACAAGCGTGCGCCACCACGCCCGGCTTTTTTATTCTTTATTTTGAAACACGGTCTCACTAAGTTGCGGAGGGCCTCACTAAGTAGCTGAGGTTGGCTGCGAACCCGGATCCTCTGGTCTCAGCCTCCCAAGTACTGGGATTACAAGCATACACCTCCACGCCCAGCTCAACTTTTACTATTTTTAAAGAAAATATTTTCTTATGATTTATAATTATCAGGATATTTTCTGCTATGAATGAGCTGAAATTCTTCATTCCCAGTCTCTCTTTTATTTTTTTTTTCGGTACCGGGGATTGAACCCAGGGGCGTTCTACCTCCGAGCTACACTCCTGGTCCTATTTTTTATTCTTTATTTTGAAACATTTTTCTTATTTAAGCCCCTGATCATTGCTGCTGTGGTGTTATTGTTCATGTGGTGTTATTGTTCATGTGGTGTTATTGTTCATGAAATCAGAATGAACTATTAATTGAACCCTAAATGATACTCTTGAAGGTAATTTTATCAGTTTTGTCCCAACAGGAAATAGATGGCACACTCCAAATAATGAAATCATTAGATGCAGAGATGTGGGCAGGGCTAAGGCAACCAACAAGCGAGGGTGAAGAGAACAAGTGAGAGCTGTATCCGTGAGAGGGGCCTGCGCAAGCCTGCGGAAAATGCAAGAGTATTTTCTAGGCTGTGGTAGCAACAGCCTATTTCTAGTCACTCATGACCACCTGGTATCCTGATGTATAAAGCAGGAGTGCTAAGCATCTCTGGACACCTTTGCTGAAATGGGGACTGGATCTTTGCAACATGAGCATGGGTACCTGAGGAGCAGCTATTCAGACACAGGCCACTCTACGGAGCCCTACGGAGGCACATACAAACTGTCTTACTGTGAAACACCTCGAAAACGGGGAGAATTTATCCAAGATTGTAATTTTGGATGACCTTCCATTTTTACCACATGTAATTAAGGCATGGCTCATTCAAGTAAGTACACAGCATTTTGAAAAGAAGCATTTTTTCAAATTGTTAATGAGTTTGTTATCACATGACTTACTTTCTCCAATCAGGCTTCCTAAAGCAGAAAGACCAAAAACCTAATATATATATATATATATATATATATATATATATATATATGAAGCTAAATAAATAATCTAATTATAGAATTTAAAAATATCTACCCAGTCTTTAATATTGGATGGCTCTATTATGCTGGCATGCAGGTAAGTTTGTTCCTTAATCATCTAAGCTATTTCCCATTTTAGCTTTGTAACGTAATTGTCTTAGAATGTGTACAGGTAGACGGACTGATGTTGCGGGTTCTGCTCAAGGCATGGGGTGGTGGCAGCTGGCTTTAGGTTCTGAAGCAGCCTTCCCTGTACTGGGATCTGTGCTGTGGGGTCTTCCTGAGCACCATGCTAGAGGCCGAGAGCAGGTCAGCTCAGTCCATCACCTCTGAGAGCTGCAGCAGGATCGTTTTGCCATTCCTTCTCTAGACCTAAAAATAAAGCTGGACATTTTGGCAGCCTTTACTTCTTGAAAACTGACCTAATACTTTGGAAGGAGAGAAATCATAGGAGCCAGCGGGTGGACCCTGAATGACCACATTCACATCATTTGAAATATTATACAGTAAAAACGTTAGGACAGAATGAAGGTCTGGGCAAGTGTAAGTGTAAGAAGATCCTGTGTGAGCACAGCCCCTGTACCCTGTTGTCAGTCCCCGCCACAACAGAGAGGACATCATGTGCTCGGCACTTCTCCCCAACACCCAGGGACCCTGTCAGCTTATAGATATTTGGAGGTATAAACCAGAGGAATCAAACTAATGTGGTTATCAAATTCACTTGTTTTACTGGAAAATCAGAGTAGGCAGCTGGCTCTTAGTGCCTTGTTTCACATGCTAGGAGCTGACGCCCAGCAGGAGGACAACTCAGAATGTCATCTGCATCTCTACAGTGACCAGGGGAGCCAGAAACAGGCTCCTATTTCATGGTCCCTGAGGATGCACTCTGTGGCCAGAAATAAACCCAACTTGCATTATTAGCACCCAGAATTTTGTAAGAAATCAGTGTTTCAAAAAACACTTAAGGTCTGATGTAAGTCCCAGTCATTATCATTAACCAAATGACATGAGAGGGATTGTGCTATTTTATAGGCTCATTGTGTTAGGATATTAAAGAAGGCCTGGACGCATCACCTAGCAATGTTTGATGGTGTTCTCTGAAGTCTTTCTCATTAACTTTGATTTGGCTTGTGTAATCATATTGTGGTTTTAGATACAAATGTAGGTAAAAGAAATTAATAATATCACAATGAGGCAGGTTTGGTGGCTCAGTATTTGGGAGGCTGAGACAGGAGGATTACAGGTTTGAAGCCAGCCTCAGCAACTAAGTAAGATCCTGTTTCAAAGTAAAAAAATAAAATAAGGCTGGGGGTAGAGTTCAGAGGTAGAAACCCCTTGGATTCAATCCCCAGTACCAACCAACCAACCAACCAACCAAACAAACAAACAAACAAAAATATGTATCACAATGAAGGAGAGAGTCAGTGAATCCCTGCAGGGACCAAGTTTAGTTCATTTATAAAACAAAAAACTTTTCTATATTTCATGAAAAATTTAGCTTTAAAACATAAACCTATTGCAGATTAGGCTTTTGTATTTGGGGTACTTGTCACAGAAAATACTGGCATTAAATATAATTAAAGTAGATCACAATATTTTCATGACTTTCTAGATGAGGAACATCAGGCACATGGAGAAAACTGCCCATCCTGAATTCTCTGGAGAGTCACTAGTGGCCCACATGGCAACCTGTATTCGTGTCCTGACCGCTCAAAGATACTTGCCAAGAGGGTGATATTACTTTTATCGTTTATAAGTTATGCAAAGAATGAAATACAAAATGCTTCAGAAACTATAATCCCTTTTTGAATTCACTAAAAATTTGTGTATCTATATCAAAAGCCACACAAACCTGGATTCATCCTGGACACTTTTCATTTACCACTAAGGAAAGTAGAACACACTGGCTTCTGTTTAGAATGAGAAAATGTGTGTGCACAAAAACACATATTTCATCATCAAACTCTTTTCCACGTCATTTAAAATTGAGTGTAAGTTCTTTTTTTTTTTCAGTACTGGGGATTGAACCCAGGGGCATTCTACCTCCGAGCTACACCCCCAGCCCTACTTTTTATTCTTTATTTTGAAACAGGGTCTCATTAAGTTGCGGAGGGCCTCACTAAGTAGCTGAGGCTGGCCACGAACCCAGATCCTCCGGTCTCAGCCTCCCAAGTGCTGGGATTACTAGCGTGCGCCACCATGCCTGGCTTTACATTTTTCATTTTTCATAGAATAAAATTAGTAGTTCCAGAACTATAAAAAAGATGTCATTAATGTGCTGGCAATCCTACCCTAAGGACTTTTCCTGCTTATCTTGTGTTCTGGGATGTAGTCTTCATAGAGAAAAATCAGAGTGAGCCGGGCGTGGTGGTGCACGCTTGTAATCCCAGTACTTTGGGAGGCGGAGACCGGAGGATCCGGGTTCGGGGCCAGCCTCATATCTCTCTCTCTCTCTCCCCCCTCCCAGTCTCTCTCTCTCTCTCTCTCTACCTAGTGAGGCCCTCTGCAACTTCATGAGATGAGACCCGGTTTCAAAATAAAGTATAAAAAAATAGGGCCGGGTTGTAGTGCGGAGGTGGAACGCCCCTAGGTTCAATCCCTGGCACCGCAAAAAAAAAAAAAAAAAAAAAAAAAAAAAAAAAGAGTGAGACTAGACAGCAGAACAGAATGGAAAAGGGAAATATTTATATCAACAGTTGAAAACCAGCTTTGTAAAGCAAGGCCTAAAGTCCTTACCCCTGGCCTGTCCAGCATGAAGCACAGCTGACTGTCAACTGGCTGCTGCAGACCTCCTACAGTGGCAGACAGTCCTGTGTGACTGAAGTGGGAGCCCCTGTCAGCTTTCTCAGAAATGACTTCCCCACAACGAGTATTTGGCTAATTGCCTAGGTCAAGCATGAGCATGTGCTTCCATAAGAATGAGCTGGGGCACCCAGTAGAAGCTGATCTCTAAGTTTTTTTGTCTTTTTTTTTTTGGTACCGGGGATTGTACCCAGACGCATTCTATCTCCAAGTTATACCCCCAGTTCTTTTTATTTATTTTTTTTATTTTGAAACAGGATCTCACTAAGTTGCTGAGGTTGGCCTCGAACCTGTGATCCTCCTGGCTCAGCCTCCCAAGTACTGGGATTACAGGTATATGCCCCATGCCTGGGAAGAAGTTTTTTTTAATAAACACATTATTCCCCTAAGTTTAACATGCTCATTTTGCTTATATTGTTTAGGGTATACTTTCAATAAGGTAAGATAAAAGATTCAAAAGGGGTTTTATAAAACACAGATGAAAGCTAAAAGTTGATTCTTAATGTATATAATTAATAAAAATTGGGTCATTACATGAAACTTGACATTCCCAAATTATAAGAAACACTACAGAGTACTATTTATTTTAACACTGATTTTTTATGATTAGCTTTATTAACAGTACATTTTCATGCCTTCTTGAATTTTATACTAGTTCTGCTATTCACAAGATTTGATTCATTCAACAAATATTCTAGCCTGCATGAGAGAAGAATGAAACAAGATTACCTTTTCTCACACTTGGCTAAATTCTAAGAGTAAAAGTTAATATTTGGATTTAAAAATCTAAATTTCCAATGTTACTGTCAATTCGACTGTAGGTATAATACTTAGGCCACAGGACTGCCCATTAGTCTTTCCTGTCGGAGAGCAATTAATCTCTTGAACCACTTTTCCTCAGCTTCAGCTTTCTCAATAAATAACTGAAATTAAAAAAAGAAAGGAAAGAATGTTAATTGTCTGAGAATAACTTGGATTTGACTTCAGATGATTTGAATCACCTCTATGGGACACATCTCTCAGCCCAGTTTGGGTGCTGTTTGACTCTTGACAACTGCATAAAGTCCACCCATGGGGAATCAGTAATGTTCAGAAGTCTTGGAGCAAGAGGATTGACATTAATACCACAGGTTAACAATTTTGCACCCTGAATTTGTGAATTTCTTACAACCTTTCTGAGAGACGGTAGAATTACAATTTCATAAAGATAGCAAAGTATGATAGCAGTGACATGCTCACACTCAAAGAACAAAGTAGAGTTAAGCCAGAATTAGAAATTTCAATGTCAGATTGAAAAACAACAACAAAAAAACTCTTCACCTACTTTTCTTAAACATAGAATACTTCTAGAAGTCAGGTGATATGAATTGGGCCAGATGAGGCTCAGATATACGTAAGAGGTGCTAAGGCCTAGAGATCAGATGCCTATTTTTAGCAAATAGGAACCCATTTTTTCCCCTTAGTTTCTTGGACAGTCCTTTTGTAAAAGGACAACAGTAGGAGTTAACGTCTGTTAGCTAGACTTCGGTGGATACATATAGGCTCACGTATCTTACATTTGGGTGGGCCAGAGAGTTATCGTCTTGGTACTTGATAGCAGTAGGGATGCTGGGGTCGATGTCTTTCTCAACACTGGGCAGATCGGCGGCCACTGACGCTGGTCCCGATGCTGAAGTTGCGAGCTTCACTTCACTGGGTTCCACTGACTGAAGATACAACACACATTGATTTAGGCAGGACCCACACTCACACGTTTGCTTTAAGAACACTTCTGGAGTTGAACAGTTGCTCAATTAGTTTCCTTTGAGATGATATTCATGTCAAAAAGTCCTACATTGCTGAATGAGAGACAATATTTCTTCAACAAATATAAATATGTGGAGGAAATGTTTATCATTTCTTATGATCAACATATTTTTCTTAACAAATTAGTGCTTATCAGTCTATACTATTGAAATATATACATATCTTGTATCTAAATTCTAATAATCAAAATGAGCTAGCCACAGATGTCCAGTATTTAATTGGCATCTTTAGGCATAGAAAGCAAATTCAAAGGTTATCTTTAACATATATTTCTAACCTTGTTCAGATATAATTCAAACACCATATAAGTATATGGCATTTAGAATATCCACAACTATTGTCACTATCAACTTTATAATGTTTTCATCATCCCCCTTAAAACTCTGTACCCATTAGGAATCACTCCCATTTCTCCCAACATTTTCATCCCTAGGTAGCCAACTCATCTACATTCTCTATTGATTGTCTATTCTGGAGATTTCACGTAAAAGGAATCATACAAAATGTGATATTTTGTGAATGTTTTTAAATTTAGCGTAACCTTTTTCAGGTTCATCCATGTTGTAGCATATATTAGTACTTCATTCCTTCTAATTTTCAAATAATATTCCATTGTATGGACCTACCAGATTTTATTTATCCATCTATCAGTTGATGGACTCATTGGTTATTTATTTTTGGTATTGGGGATTGAATACAGGGACTTTCTGCCTCTGAGCTACACCTCAGCTCTATTTTTTTTTTTAAATAGGGTCTCCCTAAGTTGTGGAGGGCCTCACTAAGTTGCTGAAGCTGGCCGCGGACCTGCAATCCTCATGTCTCAGCATGTGTCACCACGCCTGGCCATAGGTTATTTTTTAAGGTCACTTAAGGCATTTAAAAAATAATATAAGAGCCGGGCATGGTGGCACATGCTTGTAATCCCAGTACTTGGGAGGCTGAGACAGGAGGATCCAGGTTTGCGGCCAGCCTCAGCTACTTAGTGAGGCTCTCTGCAACTTAGTGAGACCCTGTTTCAAAATAAAGAATAAAAAATAGGGCTGGGGGTGTAGCTCGGAGGTAGAATGCCCCTGGGTTCAATCCCCAGTACCACATACACAAATAGTAAGAATATAAAAGTTCAGGGAAAAATATGTCTTATTTTGGTAAGAAATAAAACTAGAATTTCTTATCTAATCTTGCAAACCGCAGACCACTCATTCCACATTTACCAAGTGCTCCCCACGTGATATGTGCTGCACCAAGTGCTAGGGACACAAAGACTAATGTTACTGCCTCTGCCTTGATGGATAGCAGGGCAGGGCTCACCTAGGCAAACTTCAATTTCTTGTTCCCTAGAAAGGACGTGGTTAGGGAAGTGCCTGATTAGCAGCAAGGCTGCAAGAATAATATGAAATGGGTTAGGTAAGAATCTGAAACTAAAAGTTAAATATAGCTGGGTGTGGTGATGCACACCTGGAATCTCAGTTCTTGGGAAGCTGAGACAGGAGGATCACAGGTTTGAAACCAGCTTCAGCAATTTAGTGAGACTCTCAGCAACCTAGCAAGACCCTGTTTCAAAATGAACAAACAAACAAAAAACCCAAAAAGGGCTGGGGCTATACCTCAGAGTTAGAAATCCCCTGGGTTCAATCCACAGTAACACACACACACACACACACACACACACACACACACACACAATTGTATTGCATATGGAATTCATGCCAAATGAGTAAGTTTTAGCCCCAAATAAACAGAAAGTATGAAACAGTGTGAAATGATGGGTGTGCTCATTTGCTTCACTACGGTATCCTACAACATCATGGTGTAAACCTCAAATATTCATAATAAAGTCTATTTTAAAACTGTTTTGATTTGGCAACTTTCTTCTTATATTTTATAGTGAATACTCCCCTGCCCTGGGTTTCAAATATTTATATGTCTCTGATACACTGGGCCTAGAAGGCTCAAGTGACATCGATCCTTTCTAAAACAGGGGCCTTTTCACAGTAAAGCCAGTGTTCTGCATGCAGGAAAGAGGAAGCATGCCAATCCAATGAGGCCCAGGAAACCAATTTCTGGTAGTCTGTGTTGCCTTACAGAGGCCATTCTACATATGTCAGGAAGCTACCACAGGCCTTCACTAGGCGACTGGCTGTCCCTTGAGAGGACGTGTAGTGCTGATGTTCCAGTTGCCAAATATTTGGATTCTACCTCTTCAAGTGGCAGAGGCAAGGTCCTGTTACATAAATCAAATGAATCCCATTCTGTTTCCGTCTGTACATTAACGTCTTCTTGGGAAGTGCACAGAAAACATATAAGGTAAAGCTCTTAAAGGTTAGGATCAGAGCATGGACAGTATTATTTAATAAGAGGTGATTAAACTTCTTTAAGTGAAGAGAGCTGCGGGCAAGAACTCTGCCTTGACCTTACAGCAATCAAGGTGGGGGCCTACCAAACCTCAAGCTTTGGGTGACACTGCCACCTAGTGGTCCAGTCTGGAAAATTTAGCTCTGTAATGTACTTCAAGTTAAGAACTGAAGCCCAGGCTGGGCAGGGTCATTTACTCTCCTTTTGAACACAGGTGGTTATCTGCCAGATACAACAATCCCAGGCTTGAATAATTGATGCCAGGCTTATCTGGGACAGCAGTTTGTGAACAGCTGCATCCTGGCTCCTAAAGTTGATGATGTATCAGAGCTATCAGATTATCTACTCAAGCCAGAGAAATATTTCAGGGACTTAAACTAGTTAGATCAATATGAGTAACAGGAGACACAGTGTCTAGGATGTTATTGGTAACAGCCACTTTTTCTGGTAACAGCTCCCTGGCTTAATTAGGAGAATTAAAACAGCTAAGGAATGACTGTACCAACCAAAGAACAGCCTTTGTTGAGACACAAACTTTACATCAAAGTGTGTAGAACTGTCCAGAGGGAATGCTGAAACAGGGGTCACGGGTAATCTGGTCCTCAAGAGAGTTCATCTCTGCTATGCGTCAGGGATGGCCCATTGCCTCTCCCCAGGATCTGGATGAAACAGTCCTCAAGATAATTTACTTCTCTTTGCTAAGTAATGTCCTAATAAATAATTCAGCTTCTTGGGCATCCTGAATCCTTGCCTTATATTGCAGACACAGACATCTCAGAACTAGAAAGGGATGTTGCTTTCTAAATTAATAAATTATGCCTCATTTTATATTTAAGTTGAGTGTGAATTTATGCATTGTTAGCCTATCATTGCTCTTCTCGTCATTCCAAGTGTGGTTACTAATAAATGTTCAGTGTTGGGACAGCTAAGACTCTAGACTAACATTGCCAAAGCAAACACCACCTACTGAGGCTTTTGATAAAGTCTCCTGTAGACACCCCTTCCTACCTTTCAAACATGCTTTCTTGAAGGAGAGGCACTGAATTAAAAAATAAGCGTATAGAGAAACATTAATAATTAGTACCAAACAGGAAAAAGTCACTTAGAAGAAAACCAAGAGTATTAACTATGGAGGAATATGAATTTTCACAGAGAGAAAATGCTAGCTGATTAGAAGAGTCCAGCAAGAACTGAGAAGTCAGGGTGAACTTCAGGAAACAAATATGAGGAAAGCAAATTTTAAAATAAACCACAGTAATTCTATTAGTACAGATGAATGGCTTTACAGTATGCAAGAGTAAGATACTAAGTAACCTGGTGACTGTCTTTATGGATGTCCACTTCACAACTCCAGGTTTTAGGAGATGTGGTGGTGAACTACCAAGAGCTCAGGCAACCTGAGGACAGCACAGGGACTGTGGGCGTCCAACTGCCTGGTGCCTGGTGCACAACATGCAACTTGAGTCTCCAGAGCAAGGTGTTTTAGAAAGTACATGGTAATTTACAAATCTCACTAGTAACGACTACTCATCTCACTAGTAACAAGTGCTAATGAGAACCATAGGTTGGGTCAGTCAACATGGAGAGTTGGAGTCAGAGACAGGTATCTCCTCGCACTTACAGGTGGAATTTGAGTTGTTACAGTTTTTGGGGAGTGACTTTGGAAACGTGTTAAACAACTGACCTTTGACAATTTCATTGAAAAAAGTATTTTCTGAAGATAATGGAGCTGGGTGTGGTGGCACATGCTTGTAATCCCAGTACTTGGAAGATTGAGACAGGAGGATCGCAGGTTCACAGTCAGCCTCAGGAACTTAGTGAGGCCCTTCACAACTTAGTGAGACTGTTTCAAAATAAAAAATAAAAATAGGGCTAGGGATGTAGTTCAGAGGTAGAATGCCCCTGGGTTCAATCCGTAATACCATGAAAAAAAAAAGACAATGTATCTTTGCAAACATGTATATCATACCTCCAAATTTAAAACTATTGAAATACCTAATATCAGAGGAAAGTTAAACGAATTATTCCATTCATTATCGGGATATTATATAGCCATTAATACACTTGCAAATATAGAATATCTTCAAATAAGTACGTCTCCTTTCTATGAATATTATTAAAGAATACGCGTGCTTCCTAGAATACCTTTTTTCTGCTAACAGAACATTAATTCCTAAAAGCAGTCTTACTAATGAGTGAAAGAATATATGAAGAATTCAACAGAAATAAAATGTCATTGAAATTTTTTTTACTGGGGTTGAGTAAGTGGTACACATCTGGGCAAAGAATAGAGATATATGTTACTATGTGGGTAATTGTTTTATCATTTAAAGTCCTTTTCTGACTTTTATCCAGGAATATCAATTCAAAAAATAAATGTAAACATTTGAAAACTGTACATGTCCATGAAATACCTATTATGACTGAAAAACCATCTTGACAGCTTAGTCTTTTTGGTAAATTTTAAAATAAAAATGGCATGGAATCCATTTTATTGCATATTGTTATTCGAGTTAAAGTTGAACTGATTCTTAAAGATAAGTAAATAGAATAAAAATTTCTTTTTTGACATAAAAAAGAAATTCAACAGATTCTCACTGATTCATTCTCTCTCAACAACATGCCTGACACTCTCGCCCTGCTTCATTTACTATTAGAAAAAGTACTCGTGTCTAAGTAAAATCCATTAATGAAGCATCCTTCAGTTGGAATCCAAGGGCTTGTTCATAATGCTCATATGAAGACTTACCTTCTTGACTTCTTTACTTGATCTGAATGTCTGCTGAACAAAAGAATCGCTTTCAATAGCTTCGATTTCTTGGACTCTTTTCACTTGTTCCACCAAGGTGGCGTGGTCTAAAGGAGAGGGTATAATGTCAGTGTTTTGCAGTGAGCTTGTTAACAACACTGTACCTAAGCAATGCTTTTTCTTCTATGAAGTAGCTTTATTGCTTATAAAATTTAACTGGATGAAAAGACATTATAGTAAAGCTATAATAAGAAATCTTTCCCCCTTAAGAATTTCAATATCATATTCCTAGGAACTAAGTCTCTACCCTAAACCCTAAAATGTTGCTGAGAAAGCACTGTTAATTGTGATCTCATCTAATCTAGTGGGAGTTTTTTTCTACATTTATTTTAACATATTATGGAAATATATATAAAAGGAATAAGAGCACAGTGACTCCACCTGTACTCATCACTCAACTTCTATAATCATTAATTTCTGTTATCCCTATTTAGTCTATCCATTCTCACCTCAAAAGTAGAAAAATTTACTTTTTTTTAAAGTAAATTTCAGACAGCATACCGTATCACTCCTATTTCAATAGGTATCTCTAACAGATATGGACTTAAACAACAGTAGCAACAACATAACTATAACACCATTTTCACATGTAAAATATTACCAAGGCTTCCTTCATATCATTTAAATACTCCATGTTTAATTTTCCCTGATTGTCTAAAAAAAATTCTTCCAGTTGGCTTGAGACAGGACATAAACAAAACCCCAGGTTGCCTCTGGCTGGTATCTTAAGTCTCTTTTCTTTGCATATAGTTCTTTCCTTTCATTGCCATTTATTTACTGAAGAAACTGGGTCATATATTCCATAAAATGTTTCACATTCTGGATTTGTCTGGTTTTATCCTCAAGGTACCATTTAACATGTTCCTTTATCACCCACATTGGATGCAGACCAGTAGTTAGACCTAGAGACCTGATTACATTTAGGTTCAATTTCTTTTGGTCATAAATGCACTGCAGAGGCTACTGTGTCATATAGGTACATGTCCCCCACTTTCATGATGCTAAGATTGACTAGTGGTCCAAGGTGACCTCAGCATGGTCCTTTAGTATGAAGTTCTTCATCAGTCTTTCACTTAATGGTTCTAAAAACACTGTTTCTTAGATCAATTATTTCATTAGAGGTTGTAAGATGGTTATCTGGTTCTATTATTGTTCCTGCACTTATTAGTTCTGATTCTTCTATAATGAACTCACCCTTATTGACTGTTATTATTTTGATTCTTTTTATTAATTTTGGTACAAAAGTGATCAAAGATGACCATAATGAGTTCAGAATATTTATATGTTTAATGTACTTCACTTCAATCCATGGAAATGGTTTTCCTTTTTTATGTGTGGTAAGGAGAATTGAACCCAGACGCATTCTACCTCTGAGATACACCCCAACTCTATTTTATTTTTTGTTTTGAAATAGGGTCTCACCAAATTGCTGAGGGCCTTGCTAAGTTGCTGGGGCTGTCCCAGAACCTGCAATCCTCCTGTCTCAGCCTCCCAAGTACTAGGATTACAGGTGTGTGTCACCATGTCAGGCTATGATTTTCCTATTTTGATGCTCAAATTGTTTCTACTTCAGGTGGTGGAAGCCTCTTCAAGTTGGCTTCATGATCCTCAGCAGTTTAAAGGCAGGACAAGGTGTTCCAGGATCATCTTGTGCACTTCTTGCTCCAGCCATGAAATCAGCCATTTCTCCAGAGAGCCAGGACTCCTCTCAGTGAGGAATGATACTTAGAGACAATAATCTGGGCATGAGGGGTTCTCACTGTTACCGAACTGTCATTGCTTCTGAGTCTTTTAGTGGGTGGAATAGGAAATATGTATTTTTATTTTTTATTTTTTTGCAGTACCAGGGATTGAACCCAGGGGCATTCTACCTCCGGGCCACACCCCCAGCCCTATTTTTTATTTTTTATTTTGAAACAGGGTCTTACTAAGTTGCAGGGGGCCTCACTAAGTAGCTGAGGCTGGCCGTGAACCCAGATCCTCCAGTCTCAGCCTCCCAAGTACTGGGATTACAAGCATGTGCCACCACGGAAATACGTATTTTTAGAACAGAAAACTTAATACGAGTTCATGCTGATACTACCAACCATGTTAAAGACTATAGGATTTTTTTTTTTTTTTTGCGGTACCGGGGATTGAATGCAGGAGCGTTCTACCTCTGCACTATGCCCCCGGCCCTATTTTTTATACTTTATTTTTGAAACTGGGTCTCACGAAGTTGCAGAGGGCCTCACTAAGTAGAGAGAGAGACAGAGAGAGAGAGAGCTGAGGCTGGCCGCACCCGGATCCTCCGGTCTCCGCCTCCCAAAGTACTGGGATTGCAAGCGTGCGCCACCACGCCCGGCCAAGACTATAGGATTTTAAAAGTATTTTATAGCCAGGTGTGGTGGCACATGCTTGTAGTTCCAGTACTTGGGAGGCTGAGGCAGGAGGATCGCAGGTTCGCAGCCAGCCTCAGCTACTTAGTGAGGCCCTTTGCAACTTAGTGAGACCCTGTTTCAAAATAAAGAATAAAATAGGGCTGGGGGTGTAGCTCAGAGGTAGAATGCCCCTGAGTTCAATCCTCAGTGCCACATGCTCAAAAAAAAAAGGTAAAAGTCTTTTATATTTGTATGTTTTCTTACTCTAAAAATCTTAGGCCTTAATAATATAATCAAATGCAATTTGTTTTTCCTAATATGTGAGTATGTATTAGTTTCAAAATAACAAGACAATCATTATTATTAACAAGGTGCATTAATGTGGTTTGCAGTTTATCATCATTTTGACTTTAGGATTTATTCCTCTGATAAACTTTCAAAAGACTATGAAATAATTCTTCATGTGATTATGTTATCAACTTGATACAGTTAAATTTCTGTGTTTCAGTTTTTTTTTTATTTTTAGGTCCTGCTTTGTGATTGCTTGTAAACTGCAAAAACCAACATAGTTTAAATTCAAAACTTAAAACATCATCACTCAGAGAGATGCAGGTTTCCTTTTTATCCCATGCCTCTAGTTCTCCCTGCAGTCAATAAGTATACATTTTTATTAGTTTGAGTTTATCTTCCCATTGCTTATTTCTGAAAATATAAGTATAGGTATTTTCTTCTTGCATATTACATAAAATTAGTATACTGCACACTCCTAAGCATATTACCTTTTTCACTTGTTATGTCTTCACTGTAACTCTGTAGCAGCTGAGAGACTTCCTCATTCTATTTTACAGACACACATATACACATACTTTTTTGATACTGGGGATTGAACCCAGGGGCCCTACCTCCAACTCTTTTTATTTTGAAACAGGGTCTAAGTTGCTGAGGCTGGCCTTGAACCTGCGATTCTCCTATCTTAGCCTCCCAAGTTCTGGGACTACAGGAATGTGCCATTATGCCTGGCTATCAGAGTAATGTATTTTATAGTTCTGGGATAGTTTTTTTCTACCAACACCCTATTGATGGTTAATTAAATTGTCTCACATCTTTTGCTTTTATAATTAGTGCCTTAATCAACAACTATGTACATGAGTCATTTCATATTTTTACATTTTTCTTTTTTGCATGTTGGCTGGGCAGAAAACTGTATCATGGCTCACATGCTTGCTGTTTAAACTCTTGCTCTGAGCTTGATATGAATACAGAGTTGAATTAAGAGCCACTGTATACACAACTAAGTCATCTACAAATTTAGGGACTTAGACTGCAAAGTAATATTTACATCCTGGCAGCTCTAAGCTAAAAAGGCTAACTGCTGCTGTAGAGATAAATATAAAGAGAATGAAAAAAATGATATAAGTTCAATGAAATTAATATTTCAAAATTTTCTGTATCTCAACTTTTGGCCAATCACAAATTGCAACTATACAGCCTTGTGCAAGCTTCAGTTTATTTATGGGAAAGATAGCTCCTCTGAAGATGTGTCCCCAACAGAAGTAACCAGTCTTTTCCCATGCGGGCAATCGCGTGTGGAATGCCTGGAAATAGCAGCCACCACAGCCAATGCTTCCATCTTTGGAAGAATACATTTTCCTACATAAATGCGAGTACTGTCAGAGTGCCGTAGAAGACCGAATAGTTCCACATGCTGTAGAATAAAAGCCCCTCTAGATTTTAATTATGCAGTGTACTAGCTGAGCATGCGAAATGAGAGATTCTTTGTCCTGCTAATTTGTTAATATTAACACATCCCTTACCAGTAGATAATTTTTAAATTTATTACATGTGTAGTAATGTTTACATAGCAGAGAAAAGTCATAATGGATACCATTCCACTTGATCCACCTTTAATGTCAATATGAAAACAACATTTGTGTGTACAGGTCCTAATTAGTCCTAATTAGCTTCACTAGAATTATTTCACTGCCACTAATTCCCAGCCAAAGACATTACTTCTGGCTTCACAGTGATGTGTCATATGTATTAACTGCTGGATGTCTTGGATTTTTTTTCTCTAACATATTCTCTCATTTGGATTTGTAAAGCACATCATTAGTATTAAATGTCAGAGGTGAACTCACAAACAGTACTGATGTCTAAAGCTTGCAGTGTTTATAGCTTTAAAATTGGAAATAGAACCAGCTTGTAATACAAATAGAAGTGCTGTCATAGAAGCTGGCCAAAGGGCCAGGATGCTTATTAAAACAGCACTGTAGAAATTATAAAGGAAAGAAGGGGAAAGATTAGAGAAAACAGAACATTATCTTTGTGCTTCTTTAAAAATCACCTCAGGACTAACTAACAAAGTGACAGGGCAGATAAGAGAAAAGAGTTAGCCTGACTTACAATATGAAAAAAACCCACACAGCTTTTATTTTTCAAAGTGGGAAACATTTTACTGGTTCCAAGAGTGATATTTAAATTAAAATTTGAAAGACTCATGGAAAATTTACATTTTCAGCCTTACAACAGCCCAGCAATATACTGTCTGAAAAACAATAGACAAAGTATTTTGTACTCAAAATCCTTATATCAATATCCACAAACGTATGTCTTGAGTATAACCCTGACATTTTAGAAAGAAGAATAAAACACACTAATAGTATATATGTTACATTGTTTAAAATTCATTTTTTTAAGTTATATATACTGATTTATTTAAAAGTCCTGTACCATCTTTAAGATTAGGAACATGAGACTTAAAAGTAGTTATTGTTTATATGATGTTCTGCATGAATGCCTCATCTACAGAAGTCTCCTGCAATCATCAGCCATGAGGGAAAAATAAAGACAAGTAACAAAGTTACTGGGAAAATCAGAATTATAGGATATTTTAGAACATCAACATGGTAGACATCCTGAAGGCAACATATCCATTAGCACCTAATGATTTCGTATAAACACATTATTGGTATATAAAACAACTTCAGATGTCAGTGGAAGAGAGATGTATTTCATAGTACAAATAAAAAATAATAGTCAGAAAGACATGCCACTAGAGAACAAAAAATAAAATCAATACTAACTCACTGTACAGAAAACAATTTTGCTATTTTTGTGATAAAAATTAAAATCAAATGTTTTATTAGTAGTTGATGCCATATTATTAAATACTAGGTTCTCCTGCTACTTTGTTATATTTGACTATCAATCTCTTGTTACATTTACAGGGTTTTCTTTTAAAATGTTATCAAATGGTGTAAAAAATTAAAATTTCTAAGTAAAGATGATAAGGTCCAATGTAAACTTTTCATTTGAAAAGACAAAGTTTCAGTCTGTACTGCATTTGCAGATTCCAACACAAATCCATCTCCTGCAACGGCAATGCTATGCTGATAACAGCAGATGGCACCATTGCCCAAGTTGTAATTACGGGGTAATGGCAACTTGGGTTTAATGAGAGATCCCTTAAACAAATACAAAGATGATTTTATCTCCAACTGATTCCTTGAATATTAATATTTTATGAATTTCCCAAAAGTGAAAATGCATTTTATGTTACAAAGAATTTGGGTCAGTTGGCTCCAGTTATTGAGTTACTCTTCCAGGAAAAAAAAATATTTATATACTAATAGTATTGCTACAAATACATGAATAATACAAAAGATTGTCTTATTTTCAGATTAAATTGTCTCAAATTTTAGTTAAGAATGGAAACATTCATGAAATTCCTTTTATGGTATAAGATAGATACTTAATCTTTGAAATGTAAAGCATTTTCAAGTACTTTATGAAAATGAAAAAAGCAAACAACAGCAAACTTGTATGATGAAGCTGGCTAGTCAATCAAATTTATAAGCAAAAAAAATGTCTCATAAAGCTTACTTCAAATTCCAAACTTATTAAAACAATTTCTCATGAACACAAATTTTTAGCAAAACAGTTATTGCTTTCCCTTTTAAAACGGTATATCTTAAATGTTTCTTTTAAAAAGTATACAAAGCAGACATTAGAAATCCATCTAACTCCAACATTTTAAGGTTGTTCATAAGACTAATATCCCTGGGAGCACATCTCCATAACTGGTATCCGCAAATACCTTGGAGGCTTAGGAAAGTTTGACAGACTGGGGCTTGCTTGCCAGGTCCTGGGGCTGAGGCACTGATCATGAAGGAGGCAGAGGGTCCTGAAGTGTCTCACGACAGCCCCTTCCATGGGGCCCGAGACAAACCACCTGCAGTAAACTGCTCACTACACTGATTGAGTCACAGGAATAACTACTGTGTCTGTGCCACTGAAGAATTCTGGTTAAACATGTTAGTCAGTGCAAGTGAGCTGGGCATTGGGCTGGGTGTTATTAAGAATGAAATCTACCTGAATGCCCGGCTCAGCTCCTTGCCCTGGCATACTCTCCCCTCTCCCAAGTCCTCTGTCATTTATGGCCGCACAATGCCCACCCTGCCACCTGCGTGAAAGGGGCCTCTTCTGCAATTCACTTGGCTCTCAGCATTGCTGCCTTGCACTGGTATTCATCTCTGTGAGTGAAAGCTCGTCTTCCCAGCTGGGGGGCATGCATCTGTGTGCGGTCTCCAGAACTTAGTGGAAGGTGCTCTATTCTTTAGTAAGCAATCAATAATTCGTTTGTTGAGTAACTGAGAACTAAAGACCATTAAAGCAACTATTAAAAAAGAAAACGTCAAGTGATAAGTTTTTGTAACGTAAAGAGTTAGATGTCTCAGAGTTGTTAGTCTGGGTTCAGCACTGCTGCCACTTGCCAGCTGTGTAGCCTTGGGCCAAGGGCTGGAGCTGTGCTGGTCTCAGTCTCCTTGTCTGCTATGTGGGGATAATAACCGGCTAAATATCACAGGATGGCTGAGAGCCCCTCCTCTCTTCCTCCTTCCAAATACCTGAGCACATTCAGAGTTCTAGGCCCTGCTCCATCTAGGGATTGAGGAATGGAGTAGAAGCGTCTTCCCTCATGGAGCTTATGATTTAACGGGGGAGACTAAAATAATGAACAAGTAAATAAACAGTAGAATACCAAGGAAAACAGAGCAGGAGAGAGGCCTAGAAAGCAGGAGGAGGAGTCATTTTCAGTGGGGTGACCAGAGAAGGATAACTGGTATAGGATGTTTCAGCAGAGAGGAGGAGGATGTGGAGAAGCTGCCAGGAGCCAGGAAAAGCTGAGAGAAAATGCCTGTGCTCACACAGAGCTATGGAGTCACTAAAAGCACTTAGTAAATGACAACAACTACTACTAGTAGTACTAACATGCTAATTTAACAATAGTACTGAAGATATTGAAGCTGGTAAATTCTGACAGTATAGTTTCAAGTTGGCAGCCTGTTTTGAGCTCAGCTGGGCAGTAGCTGGCTCATACTCCCTAAGGTGCACCGGTGGTGTGGCAGCATGGTGGGAAGAACTGACAGAGGGAGAGGGGTGGAGCAGAAATAGAAACTTGCATGTGTGTGTGTCTGTGTGTGTGTGTCGCACTGGGGATTGAATCCAGGGGTGTTCTACCTCTGAGCTCTATCTCCAGCCCTTTTTATTTTGAAATGGTATCTTGCTAAGTTGCTGAGGCTGTCCTTGAACCTGTGATCCTCCTGTCTCAGCCTCCCAAGTACTGGGATTACAGGCATGTGCCACCATGCCAGGCTAGAAACTTACATCTAAGGCACTCTGTGTTGAGCACTTCACATGAATTACCTCACTTTGCTGTCATAACCACAAGAGGCATGCCTGTCATTGTCACCGTGAAGATAAGAAACTGAGGTTGATAAGTAACTTGGGCCAAGGTCATGTGGCTATTGGTGGCAGAATGAGGATCCAACTCCTGAATCCAGTTATTATTATCAGTCAAATGACTTCTTTACCCACTCCCACCACGCAGGAAATTATTCTTCTCCACTCACCTATTTACTAGAAATAATACATGTTCTTGGTATTGTTCTTATTTTGCATTTAATGCTTGGTCATTTAGTAAAATACAATGTAGTTTTAGTTGCAGAGGGGAAGTCATATGAATTAGCTTGCTCTTCTGGCATTACCTTGAGCTAGATTACAAATGTATATTTATAGAACTGTTCACAATTGTAAAAAAATTAAATTAATTATATATGTTACATTCCCAAAACCTTTGCAAATGAATAAAAATAAAGTTTGCAGAAAACCTAGCAAACAACAAAGTAGAAAATTGTCACTTCAGAGTCCTTTATCATTTACTGTGCGGCATTTGTGACAAAAGGCTAGAATGATTCCTGTAATTTTGGCTAAACTAACCACCATTCACTATATCGTCCAACTATTGCCTTAAGCTTGTTCCAAAGGCAATAAACCCAGAGAGTCAAATCCACTTCAATAGAGTGGTAAGAAACAATAATTCCAACAAAACTAAAGCTACTGGAGGTTCTCTTATTTTAACACGGTAGGACCGGAATATAACTTGAGGTCTACAGGGTTAACAGGTAAGAACACAGAGTCTGCTGTTGCTGCTTACTGTCCTTTCTGTTCTAGGATTCCTCCTGACTCTAATTAAAATTCTGTAGATGGAGGAGCTGTATGTTTCTAAGGAGCTCGTGCGCACTGTCGGCCAACTGTCTCCCAACACCCACAGCCACACGCGGCTTGACTGTCGGGAGAGCCAGGCAGGCATGGTGGGGCACACCACATTTGTCACTGTGGCTAATATCAGAGGTGCGCGGCTCTTTTTTCTTAGCACACAAAAGCAAGATATGTAATTCAATGCTCAATTTACCCTTGTCTCGCAGGAGATTTTTCCCCGCTAATTGATAGAAATTAAGCCATTAATCAAGCCGCCAGCCATCATTCAAACCAGGGAAGATGAATACAAACTTTCATCATAACCACCTTCCCCATTTTAGTGTTCATTAGCATTAATTTTTAATGCAATTATGCTATTCTTTTACGCTGAGCTCATAAATTACTGCTCTTTTGTTGCTGGCTGGCCTTGTAAAATCCAAACTAATGCTTTGTGCTCTGATCTTAAAGGCAATTACTAGGTTCTTCTATCTTTTATATCTTTGCATCCTCAATAACCTTTATATATAACGAATACCCATGACTGACCATGCCTGTTTTTTAATGCCTCTATATAAATCTCTGTGAATATATAAGTGTAGTCAACTGCATCTATAATAAACTTATATATACATATCACATGCATTATAAAATAGAGGTATTAATATGAAAATAAGACCTCACAAATTAATACTGACATTTAGATTTAGACAGAGATACCATGACTTTTCATGATAGAGCATAATGTAGTATTGTATTGAAGTTATACATTTTATAATAAATTCGAGAAAATAAGAATACTAATAGTGGTTGACTATTATAAACATTTTACAAACATTTGCAAGGGTAGAAAAACAACTAAGAGGAGAAAGAATAACTGACGCTTCAAAATCTCTATCTAGGATAACTGTCAAATGTTTAAATCTTTATTTTTTAAAATTGTGTTGGAACTTGAAAATCAACACAGTAATGAAGAGTAATAGAAGCTTAAAGGAAACATTTATCTACGAGGTGTTTATAAGTACACATAATAACTCCAGACTCTTCTATTTTGCAAGGTGGAAGCATCAGGTGTTTAGAGGATAATAGTAAAATGAAAAGGCAAGATTTTCCAGAAATATTGAACCTAGAGGCAACACGTCCACTTACTTCTCTATCCCAGAGAAGGTGACAAGATATATTTTCCTCACATTTTCCCAAAAGCACTGGCTATACTACTACCAGGCACAAAGGAAGTTTAAAAAAGTCTCTAGCCCTATTCTTGACCATCCAGTAGTAAATGCCTCTGCCTGCAAGCTGTCATGTGGTGGCTGCCCAGAGCTAGAGACAGGACTGGTGTGGCATGAGGCTCGATGAAGTAACACTGGCTGGGGAGCACTGGCAGTGTGGGTGTTGGCCAGCCCAGCAACCTCTGACTTGCACAGCTGCAGCCCAGCCCACACAGTGGGATGGGGGCAGGACTTCATACCATGGGACCAGGGCAGGACCCCACCCACACCATGGGACTGGGACAGGTAGTGGGAAGTATATTCAGGAATTTTCTACCAAAAAAAAAGTTTTGAATCATGAACTTGTTAAGATATAGAGAAGATGATGACTGGCTTGACTTCATCCTGTATCTCCTCTCATGGCCATTTCTTCGTTAGCTTTCATCTTCAAAGGGAGTCCTGCGTGACTCATTATGTCAGGATAAGCAGATGGCCTAAGCATGAGTCTTTTGTGATGAGTTCCTTTATGATGTCAGAAGCAAACAGATACCTAATATACTTATATTTGAACATCAGTCAGTATGAAGTTATGAATTATAATACTCTTCTTATAAGCATATTGTAGCTGGGCTTGGAAATTTAGAAAAAATAGTACACAGCCCGATGCACCTTAATTTCTTTGACCATGTTGATAAAATACTGGGGTTTAAGGAAAAGGAAATGAAATTAATTTAGCTAACATGGTTTTTTGCCAAGGGATAGCTAGGTGTTGGATATTTCTGGTTGAGGAAAAAATAGCTTTTGTGAGTCGATGGAAAAATGGAAGTCTACTTGCAAGCAGCGGTGAGCTGACTGTGGAGTGGGCAGGTACAGGGATTTGTTGTGCTTACAAAGTGCCTTTGCATTTGTTATTTCATTTGATACTGAACAGTAGTAATTTTTGGCAAAAAATAATACTCCCAGTTTTAGGTTTAAGACATACCATAAGAGCCATTGTTGGGATAGAAAACAAAGTCTTTGCACTTCAAAATCTGTTTGCTTCAGATTGCAGGAGGTGGCTCCTTAGCCTTTGAATCCCTGATAAACTCACATGATAAACTGTTAGGTCTATATGTGCTAATTATATATACTTAGCAGTTTTATATACAATTTTGATCTTTTAAACAGAGATAGAATAGGGAAGACATTAATTTCTCTACTACAGAGTATTTTGCTATAATGTAGACAGCATATGAAATCATTAAGCTTAAAGAAACCACTAAATACTTCAAATTACATTTAAAAAATTAGCTTTGTTGAGGACTAGCTTACCTAAACTGACTGCACTCACTTTGAAAAATGTTATACTTGGGTAACCACCAGTGCTTTCAAGATTCAGAACATTTCTATTGCCACCAAGAATTTCTTTGTGCCCCTCTGCAGTCAATATCTCTACACTGACCCCAGACAATCAAGATCTTTCTGCCAGGATAGATTAGCCTGCACTTTCTAGAGTTTCACATAAATGGCATACTCTCTCATATCTGACATCTTTCACTCAGCATAATGCTTTCGAGATAAAGCCATGTTGTCGGATACATTTGCAGTTTGTTTCTTTTAATGCTGGTAGAATTCTATTATATGAATATCTGTAATTTTTAAAATCCATTCAACCCACTGATGAATACTTGGGTTGTTTCCAATTTCTGGCTTTTGAGAATAAAATTGCTATAATATTCATGTGTAAACCTTTGTGTGGACATATGCTTTACTTTCTCTTGGGTAGAGAACACTACCCTATTATCACAGTGGCTGGGTTCTATGGTAAGTATATGTTTAATTTGATAAGAAATTGCCAAGCCACTTCTAAAAGTGGTTGGACTATTTTACATTTCCACCAACAGTGTATAAAAGTAATGGTTGTTCCACACCTTCAACATTTGGCATTACCAATTTTAAACTGTAGCATTATAATTAGTGTATTGGGTATCTTCACTGCTGTTTTAATTTGCATTTCCCTGATGGCTAATGATATTGACCATTTTTTTCATGTAATTATTAGCCATTCATTCTCTGAACTGTGTTCAAGTCTTTTGTTCATTTTTAATTGGATTGTTTATCTTGTTATTGAGTGATGAGAGTTCTTTATTTATGCTGGATATACATCCTTTGTCAATATGGATTGCCAATATTTTCTCCCATTCTGTGACTTGCCTTTTTGTTACTTAATGATATCTTTCAAAGAGCAAAACTTTTATTTAAAAAAGTCTAATTTATCATTTTAAAACATAGTTTGTGCCTTTCATGTCTTATCCAAGAATTTTTTTACTAACTTGGGGATACAAAGATTTTCTCTTATATATTATCTTCCAAAGTTTTAGCCTTTATGTTTAGGTTTATAAAACATTTCCAGGGACTGTAAGTTATCCAACTTTGTGCTTTTTAAAATGGCATTAAATATTCAAGGTTATTTTCCTTTTATATAAACTTGATTTTTAGTAGAAACTTTGCTCCTGACACTTTATTTTGATTTTTAGCATTAGGATGCAAGGTATCTTATATAATAAAATTCAATTTCAGAAATAAGTTGAAATATTTTGGGAACTGAGCAAGTTGTAAAAGTATTATTGATCACAAATACATCCTGCTACTGCAAATTTAAATTTCTTCTGATTTCAGAACAATTGAGCCACATTCACATTGCTTCATAAAGGAGCTACCACATAATAAGATAATGGTCTTGATTATTAAAAATATGTTAATGCCAAGTTGTTTTTCTTGGGGGGGAGTCAATAAATGTGGTCTGGAAAACATATTTAGTTGTTACTGATGACAGAAAAATCAAAAGAGAAACTAAGGACTGGCAAACTAGAAGACATGATCAGGGGACTTTAAAGATCCAAAGGTGAATGTGTGTGTGTGTGTGTGTGTGTGTGTGTGTGTGTGTGTGCATGCATATGTATGTAATTTTTCTTTTTTTGTGGTACTGGGGATTGAACCCAGGGGCATTCTACCTCTGAGCTACACCCCCGGCCCTATTTTTTATCCTTTATTTTGAAACCGGGTCTCACGAAGTTGCGGAGGGCCTCACTAAGTAGCTGAGGCTCACCGCGAACCCGGATCCTCCAGTCTCCGCCTCCCAAAGAACTGGGATTACAAGCGTGCGCCACCACGCCTGGCTGTATGTAATATTTTAATTGTACAAATTTACTTGGCACAGTGTAAAAATCTGATACATGTATACAGAGTGTAATGATCAAATCAGGGTAGTTAACATTTCTCATTTCTATTTACTTAAACATTTAAAAAAAAATTTTTTTTGCAGTAATGGGAATTGAACCCAGCTGCATTCTACCTCCGAGCTACACCCCCAGCCCTATTTTTTTTTTTATTCATTATTTTGAAACAGGGTCTCACTAAGTTGCGGAGGGCCTCACTAAGTAGCTGAGGCTGGCCGCGAACCCGGATCTTCCGGTCTCAGCCTCCCAAATACTGGTATTACAAGCATGCACCACCACGCTGGGCTCAACATTTCAATTTTTTGATTAACATAATAATGCATATTTATGGGTACATGTGATATATTAATACATGTATACAATATGAGCTTATCAAGTCAGGTATTTCTACTTCTTTATCATTACTTTGTGTTTGGAGCCTTTTAGCTCCTCTCTTCCAACTACCCATAAAATATTGAATAGGTTATTGTGAACTACAGTCCTCCCACTATTCTGGAGAGCACTAGAAGTTATTTCTACCTAACTGTGTTTGGGTACCCATTCTCCAACCGCCACTATCTCTCCCATGTACCAGCCTCTAGAAGTCATGTCGGTGCATACATCTGAACCACTTGGAGAAATTCTAACTGTCCAGGGCATACAACTGGGACATGGAGATCCCAAATCAAATGGGTAAATAATCTCTACTCTTCAATCATTTAAGAAGCAGCATATCTATGCATCTTAAACTGTACTCTGAAATCTCTAATTATAATATCCTCTCTATTTGGTCAGTCATTTTGCCAATAATTTGTTCTCATTTCAGTTTTTTCCTTCAAAGAAATGCAAATAAGATTCTTGGCTTTTAATCAAGAAAACCCCTACATATCACATTATCTTTATTAGTAAGCAGAGTGAGTCCTATGTGTTTCTAGATATTGAAACAAAGTTGATGAGGCTGAATCAAGTAATATATGATTCTTGTTCGGCTTAATTTATTGTTGCTAACTTTAGATATGCCTGAAATCTTGACAATGTCATGGATATTATAGGATAGTAAGTCAGAGCTGAGTTGTATGCACAGTTGTACAATATTTTTCAATTAAAATATTCTGAGGAGATAGCCTAATGATTCCATTTAAAAATTCTACTCTAAGCAAAAAAGGTAGCCAACTTTTCAATTGGAAATCCCACATCGATAATGATAATACCTTTTATGAAAATGGAGAAAAGTATTTAAACCTTCTAATACATTATAATATCAACAAAGCCAACCATACCCAAGCCTCACTTTTGCTAGATTAAACTGAGACACATACACACACACACACACACACACACACACACACACACACACACACACATATAGCCATTCAGATATGATAAAGAGTGGAGTATGCACAAAGAAATAAAGGAATTGACAAATGGGAAATGAGATACATATTTTAGGGTACTCCTCAGCAACTTTGAGGGAAATCAGCCATGGGAACAAAGCAATATTAATACTGACCACTAATTTGCTTCTGATAAGTGTTTTTCATGAAAAGCAGAATACTTTAAGCCATGCAGTTGTCAAATAATAGGTCCAGCTCTATTCACAGGTGGAATGACTGAAAATTAGTGCTCTAGGTTGAGCATTACACCAATTGTACCATCTCAGGCAAAGCTTGCCATTACACTCTAGCCTTCTGAGTAAGATATGGTATGAAAATGCAATATGATGTCTGGATGGGGGAAACCCTTTAGCAGAGGTGAATTTATTATTCCACAGGAGGGAACAGGGCCTTATAGGATGGATAGGTTTGAAGGAAGGGAAAACCAGGACATGAGATGCTGACGGGAAGATTAGGACTGTGGGGGTGCTGGCACCCAGGAACAAGGTAGGGCAAGGGGCTCTGGAATTGCAGGTGAAGGAGGCAGCACCAGGAAGGGAAGTGGTGAGAGAGCGAGCCAGACCTGTCAGGCAGCCAGAGCTTCAGGTGTGGGGCTGTGGGTGACTACCGAGGAAGGGCAGTGGCTCCAGGGCGGGGTCTCCAACCACAAACACAGTTTCCAGACGATCCGCGAATACACCACACATACCCACCACCAAGAGCTAACTGATGTTCTGAAGACTTGTGATTTTGGGGAATGGGGAGATGGCAGTGCCAGTGGCCAACATTCTGTAGTGTCTCAAAACTGGGGCAGAAAATCTACAATGGGTCCATACAAGTGGAGAAATTTATAGACCTCTTAAGGTATATTTACCAGTTTGTAGCATCTGCAACTGAATAATAGGGAATATTATTTATGTTGATTAAACATGCCACTTTAATCCAAGCAAAGAATGTAAAAGATATAGAAATAAAATCCCAATCCATGAACACTAAGATTGATTATAAATACAAATTTTACATATGCACACAAACATATGCATGCATAACACACTTCTAGGACTACTTAAACTCATTCAATATCCACAAACTATCACATAACAATGTTGGCACTAAAAATAAACCTTTGAAAATGAAACCACTGCAAATCCACAATTAACTTTAAACATTTTGAGAAGAGTTTTTACAGGCTGACTCAGGGCTTGATCTGGCTGCCAGATGGGCATAGAAGGTCAATATCCAGAAGCACGGACTCAGTGATCAGTCAGACGGTAAAACAAGTCCCTAGAAGCAATTACTGTCCACACGCCAGAAAGCCATTTGACCAAAATACTCAGAAAATGGATTTAGAAGGTAAGTTTCAGTGTCTTCCTGCTGTCCCTGTCTCAAAATCTTATAGAGTAAACACATTAAGAAAGCCAGTAAACTACCCCTAAAGATAATTACTGACTGCAAAAAGTCTGTTCAAAAGTGATGACCAAACTAGGCCTGGTAACCCCAGAACTTGGAAGGCTGAGACAGGGGGATTGCAGGTTAGAGGCCAGCAAGCAGTAACTCAGTGAGACACTGTTTTAAAATAAAAAATAAAAAGGGCTGGGGGTATAGCTTGGAGGTGGAATGCCCCTGGGTTCAATCCTCAGTATCTCACCACACCCCACCAAAAAGTGATGGCTGCAGGAAGGAGGGTTCCACTAAATGGGACCAGTTCATTTGTTCCTCTACCTGCTGTCAGCAGGATGTATTTATTTCTTTGTGTTTGTCTAGTCAGAGACTATACAAAGTTATAAGCTTTGCAAAGCTATAAGCTGTAAAAGCCTAGTATGGTCCAAAAAGTTCTCAACCATGCTGAATTCTTGCCACAGAACGGAAATGGGTCAAACCAGCATAAATTAGGCATCTAAGCAATATGTTGGGATTTAGCTTAAATGCCAGCTCCCCAGGGGACCTTCCCAGAGCACCCAGTCTGTAGTAGTCAATGGTCGCACATCAGAAAGAACAAGTCAATTGTGAAGCTGTTACTGTAGTCCAGATGAAACAATCATTGCTAGACCAGGGTAAGCAGAGAAGAGGGACACATTTTACATGCAGAACCAACAGAAATGTTCAGGGTAAAGGAAAGTGGTATTTAGGTAGAGGCGATACTCCATTTTAAAGTTTCTGGATCAAGCAGCTAGGTAAATGGCGGCTCATTCATTAAGACTTAGGGGTTAGAAGTTCAGTTTTGAAGTTGATGGCTCTGAGACACCTATGTGTTTAAAAAAAAAAGGTATGGTGGCGCACACAGTACTTGGGAGGCTGAGACAGGAGGATTGCAGGTTCGCAGCCAGCCTCAGCAACTTAGTGAGGCCCTCTGCAACTCAGTGAGACTCTTTCAAAATAAAGAATGAAATAGGGCTGGGGGTATAGCTTGGAGGTAGAATGCCCCTGGGTTCAATCCCCAGTACCACACACACACACAAAAAGCTCCAGGTCTGGAGTTTAGAAGATGATCTGGGATAAAGATACAAATTTGCACTTAAAAAGTACATATATGGCATTACACCAATGGAAAATGGTAAATTCACCTAAGAAGAAAAATACAGAGAGGACTGGGTTACAGTAAACAAACACATTTGGAGACTGGGGAGAGGACGAAGAAGCAGGACGAGTAGCGGAAACAGAGTAAGTAGTCAGTGGGTTGAATTCTGTGAGAGGTAGAATATGATGAGGACAATTTTACCTGATTTAGCAAACTTTGGTGATTTTGATATAAGCAGTTCTAATGGATGATGTGGTAAGACACACAGAGAGGGATGGTGGTTAAATGAAGACTTCTGCTTCCCAGATCATGGAGGATTAACTTCTCTAAATGATACTTCTGCTGAACACAACAACTAATAATGCTGGGCAAAATATTTTATTTTATTTATTTATTTATTTATTTTTGCAGAACTGAGGATTGAACCCAGGGGCATTCTACCTCTGACCTACACCCCCAGGCCTATTTTTTATTCTTTATTTTGAAACAGGGTCTCACTAGGTTGCGGAGAGCCACACTAAGTAGCTGAGTCTGGCCGCAAACCCAGATCCTCTGGTCCCAGCCTCCCAAGTACTGGGATTACAAGTGTGCATCACCACGCCTGGCCTGGGCAAAATACTTTAAAAAATCAACTTAAACATATTGCTGAGATCACAGGAAGTAAAGAATACACTAAGACTTAAAATGAAGTGAATAGTGCAAATAGTCCTTGAACCCAGAGAAATGGAATCATTTGCAAAATTATCATTTAATCCAGAAGAAGCTTTTACAGAAAAGTTCTATCAAATTTTAAAGAAGAGCCGGGCATGGTGGCTCACGCTTGTAATCCCAGTACTTGGGAGGCTGAGACCGGAGGATCCGGGTTCGCGGCCAGCCTCAGCTTCTTAGTGAGGCTTCTGCAACTTAGTGAGACCCTGTTTCAAAATAAAGAATAAAAAATAGGGCTGGGGTGTAGCTCAGAGGTAGAATGCCCCTGGGTTTGATCCCCGGTACAGCAAAAAAAAAAAAAAAAAAAAAAAAAATTAATGGAAAAGAAAAATCCTGGTGTTATAACTGACTTCCTAACTCATCTTACTAGGCTAGTTCAATCTTGCTTTTAAGCTCAGTCAAGAATAGTACAAAAGAAAGAAGGAAGGAAGGAAGGGAGGGAGGGAAGAAGGAAAGAAAGAAAAGCTACAAAAGCAAATCATGAGTACAGATGCAAAAAGGGTAAAAGTAAAAATATATATACACATATATTTATGGATGCATATATATGTAATGTGATTTATTTATAAACAAAATCAAGGAATGTAAAAAAGACAATACATTGTAAGCATGTTGGATTTATCTTAGGACTATAAATATAGTTCATCATAGAAGATGCATCAATATAATTCATAACTAATTTTGATTAAAGGAGAAAATCTAAACTAAAAAATTAATGTTTTTAACAAATTTTAACATTTGAGATTAAAAATAAACTAGAAAAGGAGGGAAACATCTCTGATCTTTTTTATTTTTCAGTTTTCATTGGTGCATTGTAATTGTACATGATAATGAGGTTTGGCATGATAGCAACCCAGCCCTACTTCTTCTTCTTCTTTTTGGTGGTACTGGGGATAGAACCCAGGAGCATTCTACCTCTGAGCTACACCCCTAGCTCTATTTTATTTTGAAATAGGGTCTCACTAAGTTTCTGAGGCTGGCCGAGAACCTGTAATCTCCTGTCTCAGCCTCCCAAGTACTGGGATTACAGGTGTGATACACTACACCCGGCTAGCCCTTTTTCTATTTTGAAACAGGGTCTCACTGTTATCACGCGCTGGTCCTAACCTGTGAGGTATGTGCTATCGCACTCCACTCCAGTTACTATTTTCTAATCCTACTTTTGCAAGGAGTAGCAATATGAGAGGGAGTGAGTGTGGTGTGCAGTGATACAGTGATGCCGGGGGTGGCCTGGTGGCCAGGCAACACCACTAAGTGGCCCACGCTCTCAGATGATGCTCTGCCTGGAGGATGTTGCAGTTAGGAATAAAGTGGTAGACTGCCAGTGGACTTATTTCCTCCATGGAACCTTCCTAGATTATTTTAATGATATCTTCTATGTCCGGGGGATGGCAGGGGAATATTCCAATCCAATCTCTGCTAAGAGTAAAGGCAAACACTGACAGCAATTGACGACAACTTCCAACCGCTGCCTCCTCACCTGCTGTGCAGGGTCAGTGAGGTAAGATCAATGAGCCCATAGAAGGAAAAAAGTAGAACACATACATAATAAAATCATTTATGTTAATGCCCTGGACTAAAAACTGAGATACTGTAAGAATTCCCCAAGGTTTTTGGTTAAAATTTGAAAAGCTATGTATGTGTATGTCTCTATTACATTGAACCTCACTCTGATGTGTAACTGCAATGCACTAATAAAATATTTTTATTGGTACATTGTAATCATACATCATGATGAAATTCAGTGATAGAGACATACATGCACACAGCACTTGATGAGCTTCCCCCACTCCCTCCCCTTCCCCGCGCATAATATTCTCTAGTTCCATCCATTTTCCTGCAAATGACATAATTTTGTTCTTTATTGCTGAGTAGAATTCCATTTTATGTATATCCCATAATTTTGTAATCCATTCACCTGTTGATGGACACCTAGGCTGGTTCCATAATTTGTGTATCGTGAATTGTGCTGCTATAAACATAGATATGCAAGTGTTACTATAGTACTCTGGTTTCAATCCCTTTGGGTAGATACCCTGGAGTGGTATAGCTGAGCCATATGGTAGGTCCATTCCCATTCCTATGAGCAATCTCCATTTTTTAAAATATGTTTTTATTGGTGCATTGTAGTCTCACATCACAATGAGTATCAGTTTGGTGTTAACATACATGCACACAGCTCTTGGTGTCCCCTCTCCTCCGCCTCCCCCCACATGTAGCACTGAGAATGATGTTGGTATAATCTCATATGTACTCATTGTTTATGATAGTAATTCCATAGATTCACTTCTTTCTTGCCCTTCCCCTTCTCTTGTACCCATTCCCTTG
>PVJS01021682.1:0-31277 GCA_004027185.1 Glis glis
GAGGTAGAACGCCCCTGCATTCAATCCCCGGTACCGCAAAAAAAAAAAAAAGGAACTAATAAAAAGGATAAATTGTGCCAGTTTTTCTCTGATGTTTGTTGAGTACTAACTGTAAAGTCCTATAATGCAACACATTCTATATGCTTACTTGCTATGTTAATTATAGCATCTAGAAAGGAGTCTCTTCAAATAATCTAAAACTAGATATGAAGCAGCTCTGTGATGGATAGAAAAAAGTGAATTCAAGCTCTTTCAAAGAGATATCATTGAACTATGTGATGAGAGTGGGGAAGAAGACAACCCTCTCTTTCCACCCAAAAAGAAGGCATCAGGAAAGGATAAGAATATCAGTCTAAGCCGGGCGTGGTGGCTCACGCATATAATCCCAGTACTTGGGAGGCTGAGACAGGAGGATAGCAGGTTCGCAGCCAGCTTCAGCTACTTAGTGAGGCCCTCTGCAACTTATCGAGACCCTGTCTCAACGTAAAGAATAAAAAATAGGGCTAGGGGTTTAGCTCAGAGGTAGAATGACCCTGGGTTCAATCCCCAGTGCCACACACACACACACAAAAAAAGAACATCAGTCTACCCAGAACTATACCTGCTTGTGGTAGCATCTTGAACATTAGCATTTTTATGACTTAAAAAGCTATCTTCTCTTGTAACCTAAGAAAATAAAACCATAAAAAACATTAGATCTTGGTTAAGAATACTAAAGTAACAAGAAATTTATATTTCTTTCCAGTAAAAATATGAATATAGTTTGCTTCGGTTCGAGTAAGAGGTAATCACACCTTACCTATATCTGGTGCAATCCGATCCCAAACTAATAAGCTAAGATTCAATTTCAGTATGTTTGGTATACAAATTCCCATGTTCTTACTGTACTGCTGTCAATTACTTAAGACACCACAGTGTGATACTCAATATATACATAATTGACAAAGATTCAATGCCAGAATTTTTTGAATTTACATGTTAAAAAGAAGAAATGTGTTGCACCATATACTGGCTTTTATTTTTCCTTCAATATGAGGAATATTATAGAAGGGAAATTAAAAACTTTTCTGAGAAGCTCAGTTTGTCCCCAGCTTTACTGAGGTACAATTTACACACAATAAAATGCACCTATTTTAAATGTATGGTTCAATGAATTTTGAAAAATACAGAGATGTATAATCAACGTAAGTAACATATCCACTATTCCCCTCATCAAAATATTCCCTCAAGCTAGGTGTGGATACGCCTGCAATCCCAGTACTTGGGAGATTGAGACACGAGGATCACAGGTTTGCAGCCTACCTCAACAATTTACAGTGAGGCCCTCCACAACTTAGTGAGACCCTGTTTCAAAATAAAAAATAAAATAGGACTGGCGGTGTAGCTCAGAGGTAGAATGTTCCTGCATTCAATCCCCAGTACCACTAAAGAAAAAAAGGAAAAAAAAATCCTGTGGGCTTCCCACTTAATTCCATTAAAAACCTTTATTTGTGGCTAATAACTTCAAAATTTTGCCAAATTAAGGGTAGATGGGTGGTAGGCAATAATGGATGGATAAAGAAAGACTTAGAATCATAGATGTAATTAATGAAAGAAACTAAAAATAAATCACTGGATTTTCTGGTATAAAAGTAGAAAAATTAGGGACTCAATTTAAAAGGAATTTGGCCACATAAAAAAAAATGTACCAGAGCATCTTTATCCTAACATTTCATCCAGCTGACTGCCCCACCTTAATCAAGCTTAATTTGAATTAATTAAGGAAGGCATTTCGAACCATCTTGGATGTGTTTCTTGGTACCATACTCTATCTCTAGCCACCTGCTAAATTCTGCACTCTTTTCACTTGACCAGGACTATATCTATTAAAAGCAGCTTACCTTATGCACTGCTTCTACCTGAGCCTTCAAAATGTTACTCTTGAAGTCAGGAGGAACTCTCAGGGCATTCAATCCTGGGTTCTCAATGGCATTATTCAGACATTTTTCAGTCAACTTTACCACTTCCTCCTAAATATTAAAAATACAGTGTAGTCAACCTCACATAACATACTTATGGAAATAGGAAAAGACTGGTGAAAGTTCATATTCAGACAATCAAGAAATCATGCCGTAAGTTTGGTTGTTGTACATGAGTCCCTGCAGCCACACAGACTCCTGTTGGGAGTTTGTAAACTCGTGGCCTTGATGAGCCTGATGTAGCCACTTGGGTCCCTTGCAGGAAGGGTTACAGTATAGTTTCTCGGTTCCAAAGAGTTCAGGGCAGCCACAGGAGTTCACTGGGCAATTTGGAGGGTGGTCTAGAGACTTGTGGTGGTCTTGATGCTGCCGGTTGTAACTACTTGGGTCCCTGCAAGGAGGGTCTGTAGTTTCTTGGTCTCAACGAGTTTACCTGCAGCCCCAAGAGTTTGCTGGGTGGTTTGGCTAGGTGTTCTGGTTGGCTGGTTGGCTAGGCGGTCTGTAGGTTCATAGTCTTGAGGTTTTCGAGCATGGAGAGAATAATGTGATTGCTTTTTTGTGTTTGTTCTCTGCAATCATTGGCTCAACAGGATTTAGCCTCTTCTTTACTGGAGTTGTCTCTGAGGGCCACCGAATTCTGGCAGCCACCAGCTCCAGTGTGGGCTCGCCAAGATCTTTATTTTTTATTTTGAAACAGGGTCTCACTGAATTGCTGAGGGCCTCACTAAATTGCTGAGGTTGGTCCTGAACCTGCAATGTCACTGCATTTTCATTTTTGAGATGCATATATCGTTTAAATGTTTGGAATTGTGTATATTTAAAACTGTTAATTATAGTTATCACTTAGTAGTAGCATAGTGGATTTTTAATTTTCTGCTTTTTAAAATCTGTATTTTCTGCAATTCTCATGCATATGTACAATAGGACAAAATTCTATAATATAAGCTGAGTGTAAGAGCTTTAAAGTATTTTCACTTCATTTTATTATAGTCCATAACTCCATAGGTGCCTAGTTACTATACTGCTGTTTTGTGTGCCTTGGACGGCCAAAATGTGGCAAACAGAAAACCAAAAAATTAAAAGGACACCCCGATTCTGGAATAGCCCAAATTACACTGGATCTGAAGCCCCACTGTGGAGTAATCCTTGCCTGTCAGAATCAGTTTAGTTAGGAGTTTATGACAGAAATTAAAGTAGATTCAAGGTCTGCTTAAATCCCACCCAGAACAATACCCACAGTTCCTGAAAGGTCCAAGTGCCCTCAGAAACAATTAGCATAAACAGTAACAAAAGAAAAATGGCACTTTTTTTTAATACATAGAGGTCTTAATTCTGAGAGCTCCTCATTTAAATGCCTTAGAAACACTGAAAGTAGCTGGGTGTGGTGGCGCACACTTGTAATCTCAGTACTTGGGAGGCTGAGACCGGAGGATCGCAGGTTCACGGCCAGAAACCTCTGAAACTTAGTGAGACCCTGTTTCAAAATAAAGAGTAAAAAATAGGGTTGGGGATGTAGCTCGGAGGTAGAATGCCCCTGGGTTTATTCCCAGTACTGCCAAAAAAACCCCAAAAACACACAAACAAAAAGAACACTGAAAGTATTAAACTAAATATATGTATAATGTATATTTTTATTAAACTAAATATATATATACAAATCTCTTAACCACCTGAAGTTCTCTTAACCTTGGAGAGACACAGTTATTTTAAGGTTCATATAGTTAACTTTTTCTGAATTTTTCTGAATTATGGTCTGCTTTGAGAATTTGAAAAAAATGTGGATCCACTTTCCTGAAAAATGTACAAATGAACAGAAGAGAGAAATCTCTATTCAATTTCATGGGGCTTAAGGCTCTACTCATAATTATTCATGGGTAGACTTGTGGTCTGCAGGTTATGAATGCTGCTTGAGAATATTAGATATAATTTACCTTGTACTTTTAGTAAATAAACTAAAAGGTTATAAATACATTTTATAAACTGTTTAATGTATCTAAATGAAACCATAAAATACCCAAGACAAACTAGAGCTGATTCACTATATAGCAACAACAAAAAAGGTGAGATATCAACAACATAATAGCTTGATTTCCAGAAACAAATAATGACTAAAAATTATAAAACAGCTGGGCCCTGTGGCATACGCCTATAACCCCAATAACTCAGGAGGCTGAGGCAAGAGGATTGCAAATTTGAGGTCAGCCTCAGCAACTTAGTGAGGCCTTGTCTTACAATAAAAAATAACAAGGGCTGGGATGTAGCTCAGTAGTAGAGCACCCTGGGTTCAATCCTCAGTACCACAAAATTTATATACTACATTTTAACATAACAAAAACAAAAACAAAAAAATCTGCACCAATGATACATTATTGGTAACTATTCTTCAAGCTAGAAAAGTCAAGGCAATTATTGCCAAATAGAAAATATTTTCCTCTACATCTTAAAAAAGTATCACCTCTATTTTACTAGTTAAGTGATATGTACCAGCCCACTGATGAGTGGAGAAGTGTGGCCTTCCTCAATGTGAGTAATGTCTGAAGACTGCCTACACTCAAAGGGGAGTTAGACCTGTCATCATATGTTCTGTATTCAAATTGGAGCAGAGGGAAAGAAAGTAACTACTTTTTGCTTATACCCTTTCAAGGTCTGAATAGAAAATAAATCAAAAAGTAAAAAATGACAAAGATGGCCGGGCGTGGTGGCGCACGCTTGTAATCCCAGTACTTTGGGAGGCGGAGACCGGAGGATCCAGGTTCACGGCCAGCCTCAGCGCGCTCTCTCTCTCTCTCTCTCTCTCTCTCTCTCTCCTTAATGAGGCCCTCTGCAACTTCGTGAGACCCGGTTTCAAAATAAAGTATAAAAACTAGGGCCGGGGATGTAGCGCGGAGGTAGAACGCCCCTGGGTTCAATCCCTGGTACCGCAAAAAAAAAAAAGACAAAGATGATCCCAAACCAATACAAGGTGGCAACCTGCTGCTAGGCTAGATCTCAAACAACTAAAAGAAAGGAACAGCAACCTACAACCCACCGGGCAAACATAGGCCACTGCCTATCACTGTAAATGAAGGTTACTGAAACACAGCAATGCTCATTCCTCTGTGCTGCCTTCCTGCCACAATAGCAGAGCTGAGCAGCTGTGACAAAGACTGCGTGGTTGGAAAAGACTATTTCCAATAGTCTGTATGCCCTATCTTAAATTTTTTAAGCCAAAGAGAATAGTTATAAAGATCACATATTCCTTAATTGTGCCCACTGTCCTTGCTAATGAAGACAGTGTAGATTTTTTTTGGGGGGGAGGGTGCTGGGGACCTCTGAGTTATACCCCCAACCCTATTTTATTATATTTTTAAAATTTGAAACAGGGTCTCATTAAATTGTACAGGGCCTCACTAAGTTGCTGAGGCTGTCTGCGAACCAGCCTCCCAACTACTGGGATTATAAGCATGCACCACCATGCCTGGCTAGTGTGGATTTTTTTACTTTAAGCATTCTTAAATTTGATTGCTGCTCATCAGCGAAAAGGAAAAAATGATTCCTAAAATGAAGTTTGGTGATAAAGAAAATTCTGGATTGCCTCAGGTATATAAAGGGAGAAAAGTAACTGAAAGATCTAGATGTTGACATAACATTAAGCCCTAAAAGACTTCAAAGACACAGCAAGAAAAGCACAAAGACCGAATAAGCTTTAGAAAAGAGGAGGGAAGAATCCTGATGACACATTCAATTTGTGACCCAAAACTCTGACCACTAGGAAACATTTTCTCACATTTAGGTGATGCCTGCATACCTCTACCATAGGCACTGACTTTACTCTCCTCTGAGGCTATTAAAAAACAAGACACATGAATTCCCTTTTCACATACTAGCTCCTCAGATATTTCAAGATGGCTAACACTGCTCTCTCCAGAGATTTCTACATGGCGATCCTTAAGCTCACAGTGTTGTTATAATTTAGTTTCAAGACCCTTTGCCTTGTAGATCCTTCTCTTGTATCTCCCCCATTTTAATCTCTTTTGATTATTACAACACAGCTGCTTTGCAGTTGATTGATACTGTATTTATACATTCTTAATTTATTATACATGTTACTGTTATATTCTAGCCCTCTTCCCTAATTCTGTACTTGTGAGGACTGACATCATACATTTTCTTAAATTCAGTCCATCATTCCAGCCTGTCAGTCTTCACAGATCCTGATTTTGCTTTTCAGAAACTGTACTTCCCAGTTGTTATCATTTCAAAACTCCCTTAGCTTAAGAGATGGATACGTTAATGAAAATGGCCACTTCAATACCAACTTCTAAGGGGTTTGGGGGGCACAGGTTTAGAGTTTCCTGAGGGTCAAGACCTTGCAATTCATCTGTGATTCCATACAATACTTACTATTCTATCTTATAAAAAGTAGGTAATAAAGACACTTGTAGAAATGAATCACCAGTGTATTAGAAAATCTCAGGTGAATATGGGAGATTGAGATAGGAGGACTGCAGGTTCAAGGACAGCCTCATGAATGTAGCGAGACAGCAATCTAGCAAAACCTGGTTTCAAAAACAAAAAAAATAAAAAGACTGGGGGTGTAGCTCACAGGGAGAATGCCCCTGGGTTCAATCCCCAGTACCACAAAACCAACCAACCAACCAATCAAAACTCTCAAGTGAGATGTGGCATGAGATCTCTACAATGGGCTCTCATGACGTGGATAACTCCATCAGCAGTACTTATCTGAGCCTCAAGATAGTGTGGCTGTTCAGACCTTCTCAGTTACACTGTTCTCAGAGCTAGTGACTCAACAACTGGTATTCTGCTTCAGAATAATTTATTTTATTTAGAGTAGGTTTTCTTCCTGAAATTACTTGAGCTAATATGACTGACATTAAAATTAATTGGTATTCTTTAAGCAAACATTAATGGTTGGTGGTAGAAGTAGAGAAAACAGCCTGGATTAAAAATATACCATATTAGCTGGGCGTAGTGGCGCACGCTTGTAAGCTCAGTAATTGGGAGGCTGAGACCAGAGGATCCGGGTTCGTGGCCAGCTTCAGCTACTTAGTGAGGCCCTTTGCAACTTAGTGAGACCCTGTTTCAAAATAAAGAATAAAAAAAATAGGGTTGGGGGTGTAGCTTGGAGGTAGAATGCCCCTGGGTTCAATCCCCAGGACCGCAAAATATATTATACATATGTACCATATTAATAAAACATTACTCAACTTTTTCTTTGTTTTTTCGGAACTGGGGGTGGAACCCCGGGGCTTCTATTTCCGAGCTACACCCCCAGTGAACTCCCTTTTAAAGCAGCTCAATTTCCCCTTCTCTGCTTCCATTTCCCCTTCTCTACTTCCAAGATTCACCAGGTTTTATTCTTCTTTAGGTTCACTCCAGACCTCCACTACTTTTTTCTCAAATAAACTATTATTATTAATCATCTAAAGTTTTCAATTTACCCTTCAGTTTTTGACCCTGCATTACCCTACCTTACAAAGATAGCAAGCAAACTGACACTGAAAGCAAACAGAAAAATGTAATAGAAAAATACTGAAAGGTCAAGAAAATGGAAAGCCTTTCTGAAATGTAATCAGCTCCTAAGAGTTATTTCTAAGAAGAAAAAAAATTAGAAAGAAAGAGAAAGAGCCGGGCGTGGTGGCGCACGCTTGTAATCCCAGTACTTGGGAGGCTGAGACTGGAGGATCCAGGTTTGCGGCCAGCCTCAGCTACTTAGTGAGGCCGTCCACAACTCAGTGAGACCCTGTTTCAAAATAAAGAATAAAAAATAGGGCTGGGGTGTAGCTCAGAGGTAGAATGCCCCTGGGTTCAATCCCCAGTACCGCAAAAGAAAAAGAAAAAAAGACTTGGATCCAGAAGGACAGATTTAATAATGACAATGCAAGAAAGCAGGAAGTCACTTTCTACTTTATACTGGTCTCTAAAGAAATTTGAGTTCTCTAAGGATAACAGAAGAATGCAAATCAGCTATTCCTCTTTCCTCTTTAAAACAGAAACAAAAGTCAGCTTGACCTCATTATTGGTTGTCTATAAATAGAAAAAAAGGGTGCCTTTACATCATTACTTAAAATCCACTTTTCTATTTAAGGGATACTTCTGGTAGCTGATGACTAATTATAAAATTTCTATCTCATTCAATTTATTTTAGTTATCCCATAAGTTATTTAATGCAGGAATAAGAAAAAATTGAATTTTAACAACTGTAGCTTAATTAACTTAATTGGTATGCATTCCTCATCTCACCCAATCCCAAAAAATCTCAAAGAGGATGGGGAAGGAGGAAAGATGTTGAAGCATTTGAAATTCTATTGTCTTCCTTGTTTACACTACAGAGCAGCTCTCTTTCAAACAAATCCTTCTGTAATTTCAAAAAGTTTTTGGCAAGTTTTTCAACTAGATGGGCTAAATCAAAATAAAAGGTTTAACAGAAGTAACTCTCTTGACTCTATTTAAAAAACAATCATGAAATGACCTTACAATTTTTTTTTCTTTTTCTTTTTTGGTACTGGGGATTGAACCCCGGGGCATTTTACCTCCGAGACACACCCCAGCCCTTTTTATTTTAAGACAGGGTCCCACTAAGTTGATGAGACTGGACTCAAACCTGTGATCCTTCTGTCTCAGCCTCCCAAGTACAAGTGTGCACCACCACACCCAGTTGACCTTACAATTCTAAATGATGCTGTAAAAGTTTCCTCCTTCCCTCCTAAACATACACAACTTTCTTTTTTTTTAATGAGAAAAAAGGTCTGTAAGAGCTCAGCACAGATATTATTTGCCAGCAAAAGAAAAGAGAAAGTATTCTCTTGAAAGAAAAGATTTCTGGGAGCTCTGGAGACATGTAATCTGAATACCTGGCTGTTGACATTAACATCAATGTTGGATCCAGGGAGTGGCAAAGGAGTCTTTTCCATCTCAAGCTGTTTGAACTTCTCTGAGGAATCTTTCAATGCTGAAAAAAAAAAAGGCAAAATTGCCTGTCAGTCTGCCAGACTGTCACCATCATGTGAGGGTACAGAGTTAAGTTTTTTTTTTCCTCAACACCCACTAAAACCAACTAAAAGTAATAATCCAGAAGAACACAAATATATATTCTTTCCATAACCAAGTAACTCTCGACTAACTTAAGAGTTAATCTTACATACTAATCGTTAAGTACACTGTCTTATGTCTGCACCACTCCTAAAAAGCAATTGCATATGGACTTTCAATAGCATGTGTGCTTAAAGTTTATCCAGCCAAGAGGTTTGAAGGGCCGAGAACACTAGTGGCATAGTCCTCTTCCTTTTCTTTTTTCTTGTTTTTTTTGCAGTACCAGGGATTGAACTCAGGGGCATTCTACCTCTGAGCTACACCCCCAGCCCTATTTTTTTATTCTTTATTTTGAAACAGGGTCTTGCTAAGTTGCAGGGGGTGGGGGGGGGCTCACTAAGTAGCTGAGGCTGGCCATGAACCTGAGATCCTCCGGTCTCAGCCTCCCAAGTACTGGGAAGCGTGTGCCACCACGCCCAGCTTCCTATTCTTTTTAACCCTAACTCAAGCGCGTCTAACCTCAGTACTTTGCCATCTTCATTCCTTGACTATAAACTGCCTGAAACTAAACTTATCTGGAGCAAAGTGATGAAAGGACATATATTTATTCACCAATTAATTCAACATATTTTATATTGGTACTCTCAGGTATGATACAGGATAAGTATTTTGTCTTTATAATATTCTTCCTAGCTGCAAAATATATTACAAATGAAGTTCTTTACTGAAAAGATAAAGCATTAAACAGAATTTACCTTTGAATAAACTGTATTTAAAGTAACCACCCTGAAACAATCTTGTACTGCAGGAATTAATTTGATGTGAGTTTAAATTTTTATACTGTCACTTGACAAAAAAGTTGTTGAATGCTTAATAACTTCTATATAATCAGGTAGGATTGGAAAGTAGGGAAAAACTATAAAATCATGTCCTGTAGGTCAAAAGGATCTTCTAAGAGTGCCCATCAATTAACCCGGTGGATTCTCTCCCTGGCTGCAAATTAGAATCACATGGAAAGCCTTCAAGAAATACTGATTCCCAGGGCTCACCCTAAAATAATTATATCAGAATCTCCGGAGGCAAGATTCTGGCAGTGGAAGTTTTCAAAACTTTCCAGGTGATTTTTTTTTGTTTTTGTTTTTGTTTTTGCGGTACTGGGGATGGAACCCAGGGGCATTCTACCTATGAGCTACACCACCAGCTGTATTTTTTATTCCTTATTTTGAAACAGGGTCTCACTAAGTTGAGGAGGGCCTCACTAAGTAGCTGAGGCTGGCCACGAACCCGAATCCTCCTGTCTCAGCCTCCAAGTACTGGGATTATAAGCGTGCACCACCACGCCCAGCTCCAGGTGATTTTAATGTACAATTAAAGCTACAAGTCATGAATTCAATGCTGGTCTTTTCAAAAGCTTTTCTACCCATTTACTTAATTCCCATCTCTGGTTTTGTCAGGCATCAGGTTCTTTGATACTGAATTTAACATGATGCTAACACCATACAGGCCTTGGCTCATGCGGACAAGTTAATACATTTTTTGCTTTGGTTGAAATAAAGTTGCTTTTTCTACTTCTACAAACATCTTGAGATGTAGGGTAAGCTAGTAAAAAAAAAAATTACTATTTGTAACTACTTACCTATGTAAATCAGGATTTTGACAGTACAACCAAAACAAAACATGAACTGAATAACAAGACCGAGGAGGATCTTAACATAAAAACACTCGAACTATTCTCATTGATTGACTTTAACAAATGTTATAAATCTGAACTGAATAAGTTATATTAAGGAAACCCCTGCACTATGGAAGAATTTCTTCTGTCACCACCTCAACAGCATTCAAGTTCTGCTTGAATATTCTCTGTAATGAGGAGCCCCTTAATTCTTGAGGATATATTTCTATTATATGGCAGAAATAGGTAAAAAATATTCCTTATACGGATATAAAATTTGCTTCCCGATACTTGCAAACTGCTCATCTAAAATTCACCAACAAATCACCATAAACCCTTTGATACACCAGATTCAAATGTTTGGAGAGTTATCACATCTCATTCAATCTTTTCATTTCTAGGCATTCTTAGTTCTTATACCATGTTGTTCTAACCTAATATAATCTGCTACTAACTATGTACTCAGTAAATGTTGGCTAATACATCATTGAAGGAATTAAATTTTTTGACTATATAATGGACATAAAATGGAATATAAATGAAATCAGTATTGCCATCTCTGTATCGGAGACTTTTTATCTAAACCTGGAAATACTTTGCATTAAGCTAGTCCTGCTTCTGGCTTTCCAGCTGAATCTAAATCCCAGTGGCTTTGGTTTGTTATGTCTCACCTCGTTCAAGTAACAAAGAGCAAGCATTTATAACAAGAGGTGGAGTCTGGGATGGGGCTGTCAAAATTGGACTAGCCAGCTGGGCATGGTGGCACACGCTTGTAATCCCAGTACTTGGGAGGTGGAGACCGGAGGATCCAGGTTCGCGGCCAGCCTCAGGTACTTAGTGAGGCCCTCCGCAACTTCATGAGACCCGGTTTCAAAATAAAGTATTAAAAAATAGGGCCAGGGTTGTAGCTCGGAGGTAAAACGCCCCTGGGTTCAATCCCTGCTACCGCCAAAAAAAAAAAAATTGGACTAGCCAAAAATTACTGCAGAAAAAGTACAGAGAAATAGTAAAGGAGGACGTTTTCTTAATTCAGTAACTCACTACCTTTAAAAAATCAAATCACAGTATTGCAAAACTACCAACGTAATCAACCAAAATTAATTCTTATTGTTCTGACCTCAGAATAACAAGCACAATTCAAAACATAAACATGGTAGATGTCAATAAAAACAACACCCATGATATGTACCAGAACATTTGTTTAGCCCTGAATTTGTAGTAGTTAGTTAGGGAACAAAAGAACACTTTTTTTTTTTTTTGCGGTACTGGGGATTGAACCCAGGGGCATTCTACCTCCGAGCTACACCCCCAGCCCTATTTTTTATTCTTTATTTTGAAACAGGGTCTAAGTTGTGGAGGGCCTCACTAAGCAGCTGAGGCTGGCCGCAAACCCGGATCCTCCGGTCTCAGCCTCCCAATTACTGGGATTACAAGTGTGTACCACCACACCTGGCTAAAAGAACACGTTTTTAATCCCCCTTACCAGTAGTGCTTCAGCATGTTCTATTAATCAGAGGCACTGTGTAATTTTCCACTAACATTTCTTATTTCTAAATTAATAAATACTATTGCTGTGCTCTACAGTCTTAGAGACAACAGCATAATCACTGGTAATTTTCTTTTTTGTGTGTGTGTTACTAGGGATTGAGCCCAGGGGCCTTCTACCTCCAAGGTACACCACCAGCCCTATTTTATTTTTATTTTGAAACAGGGTATTGCTAGGTGAGATGATAAGAGTCTCACTACATGCTGAGGCTGACCTTGGACCCACAATCCTCCTGTCTCAGCCTCCCAAGTACTGGGGTTACAGGCGTGTACCACCATGCCCAGCTAGCAATTTTCTTTGAGTTGCTTAAAGATGGTATCTAATTTCAGCCTCTGATAGAATTAAAATTGGCAAGAGCCACATAAATACAAGATGCTTTAAAATGAACACGCATTGCACTGAGATTCAATAGGAACTACTGTTTAAAAGCAGTTTTTGCTTTACTATCACACCAAACTCTCAAATACATAGACATCTTCAACGACCAGTTTATGTTCTCATTTTAACCTCTGAAAAATTTAAGGAAAGCAGCATTTTTCTATATTATTTCTTTCTGTGGGACTAGGCAACAATAATCCTCATTAAGAAAAAAATACTTTCTAGGAGTTAATGGAATGTTCAAACATTCATTCAATCCTGTGCCCTAGAAAATCTTTAAGGAAACATTTTTTTCCTTCCTAATTTGTACTCAAGAAACAAAATAAAAACCAAGAATTAAAACATATATGTTTAATGACTTATAAATGATACACATGTGTAATGGTCTTAATTACATTGTCTTCAATATTTCAATGTTCTCTTAAGTAAAAAAAGGTAGGAAAGCATAACTGTTCTAACAAATTTAAAAATTCAACTGCTGCATAAAATGTTTTTGGAGGAACTGATTTAAATACCTCATTTTGAAGGAAGATAAAATAAAAAGAAGTGTCATTGATCTATTACAGGACATTTACTTACTCCCACATTCAACTTCAGGTTCCTCTAATCCTGTCTGCCTGGTGGCTACATTCATGTCATCCAGTGCCAGGGGTGTGTCCACAGTATCTGATGTCCCATTTACATCACCAATGGTTGTTTCCAAGAAGCCGGGGCTGTCTAGCAAATCAATACTCAGAAGCGAACTGTAAAAGTAATCGAAAACTTACTCAGAACAAGAAATGTGTCATGAAATGAATTTAAAATGCCAACAACAACAACAACAACAACAACAACAACAACAAAACAAATGTTGAGAAAAAATACTTGAAAGAGTTTTATTGAATTGGCTTTACTTATATATCAAAACCCTGTGGGCAGAATTCTTCTAGCAAACATGGAGTAAAAGGAACTGGGTTAGCTTGCCACCTGAAATAAACTTAGGGGGAAGAAAAGAACTATTCTCCAGACCCTAGACACCAGGCAACAAAACAGAGTGACTCTGAGATTCAGGAAACAAATGAAGTGAGCCTTACAGCTGCCTTGATAAAAGTTTCAAGCCACAGTGGAGAACATGGAGGACCTCCTTAGTTGAGAAGATGGGGCTGAGAGACCAGGAGACCAAGGCAGCTAAAGGTCACAGGACAGAGTGACAGAGGAGAAAGCAGCACAAAGAGAGAGCCTGACCTCAGTATGTAGAGGGTCTCCCTCACATGTTCCGCAGAGCACAGACAATAGCATGTATGAGAGGAAACTCCCCAAGGCCTGGGAAAGAACTACTTGAATGGATGAGTGGGAACTGGTGGCACTCACACCAGGCCAGAGTCCCTGTTCCCACTGATGGACTGTGAAAACACATAATTCACAGAGCACTGGACAGAGTATGCAGGGACGTCTTGCCTCTGTCATGGAAAGAAACTGACCCAGAGTACACATTCAACAGACTCACTTAACATTAGACCCTAAAAGTGAGGACTGAAAGGTCCAAACTGTCTCCAAGTAACTCAATCACAATAACAAAGCTCAGGAAGACACAGAGGAGTACCGAACCTCATGTCTGGCAACCAAGAAAGCAAAACTCACAATGTCAGACTTTCACTCAAAGAGGCAGAGAAAGTCATCCCATGCTAAAGAGAATAAACAACCACCTGAAAATGCATCTAACCCACATGTTAAAATTAGCAGAGAAAGACATCAAAAGTCAATATAACTTTTATATAACTATATTCCATGTTTTAAAAATTGAGCACAGAAATGGAAGACATAATATTAAACTCAAAGGCATTGCAACAGAAACTATCCAAAAGAGAACACAGAGAAAAAAAGAATATAAATTAAAAGAATACCTGTTAGCTGAGGGACAACTTCAAGAATGGGACTAATGGGAGTCCCAAAGTGAGGGATGGAACAGAACAAATACTTGAGGAAATGGTGGCTGATTTTTTTCCAAATCTGATGAAAACTATAAACCCATAGAACTAAGAATCTCAACAACCCCAAACACAGAGATATGAAGAAGACAATCTTGAGCACATTGCTTAAGACTAATGATTAAAAAAAATCTAGCTAGTTGTGGTGGTGCACACCTGCAATCCCAGTACTTGGGAGTCTGAGACCAGATGGAGGATTGCAGGTTCAAGGCCAGCCTGAGCAACTTAGACCCTGTTTCAAAATTTAAAAATTAAATAAAAATGACAGAAGTTGTAGCTCAGAAGCAGAAGTCCCTGGGTTCAATCCCCAGTACAAAAAAAAAAAAAAAAAAAAAAAAAAAAAAAAAAAAAAAAAAAAAAAAAAAAAAAAAAAAAAGAAAAAGGAAAAGAAACAAAAGAAAAGAAAAGAGAATCTTAGCAGAGGCAAGGTGGCACATTCCTGAAATCTTGGCTTCTCAGAAGCTGAGGAAGGAGGATTGCAAGTTCAAGGCTGGCCCTGGCAACTTAGCAAGACCCTGTCTCAAAATAAAAAGGACTGGGGATATAGCTCAGTGATAGGTTCAATTCCTAGTATGGCAGAAAGATAAAAGATAAAGAAAGGGAGGGAGGAAAGAGGGAATGAGGGAGGGAGGGAGGGAAGAGAAAAAAAAGGAAGGAAGGGAGACTCAGAGATGTTATATGTTCAAAGGAACAAAAATAAGGATGAACATAGACTCTGCATCAGAAACAATAAAACTACAATGGAAGAATATCTTGAAAGAACTGAAAGAGAAAATAACCAATTGAAATTTTATACTTAGCAAAAGAAGCTTTCAAAAACAAAACCAAGCCAGGCATAGTGGTGCACGCCTGTAATCCTGGTACTTGGGAGGCTGAGATAGGAGGATCACAGGTTCGAGATCTGCCTCAGCAACTTAGCCAGACCCTATTTCAAAATAAAAAACAAAAGACCTGGGGGTGTAGTTCGGAGGTAGAATGTCCCTGGGTCCAATCCCCAGCACCACTAACACACACACACACACACACACACACACACACACACAAAAAAAAAAAAAAAAAAAAAAAACCCACAAGCCGGGCGTGGTGGCGCACGCTTGTAATCTCAGTACTTTGGGAGGCGGAGACCGGAGGATCCGGGTTCGCAGCCAGCCTCAGCGCTCTCTCTCTCTCTCTCTCTCTCTCTCTCTCTCTCTCTCTCTCTACCTAGTGAGGCCCTCTGCAACTTTGTGAGACCTGGTTTCAAAATAAAGGATAAAAAAATAGGGCCAGGGGTGTACCGCGGAGGTAGAATGCCCCTGGGTTCAATCCCCGGTACTGAAAAAAAAAACCCACAAAATCAAATCTAGGTATATATACCTAACAGAAATAAAAAATACATCCACACAAAAACGTGTACATAGATGAATGTTCATGGCAGCATTATTCATAATAGTCAAAAAGTGGAAACAACCCAAACTGATGAATGGATAAAATGCAGTCTATCCAGAGAGTACATTATTCACAATAAAAAGGAATAAAATATTGATGGATGCTACAACGTTTTTATGGATGATCCTTGAAAACAATGCCAAGGGGGAGGGGGAACCTGTCACAAAATACCATATACTATATGATTCCGTTTATATGAAATGTCCCAAATATGCAAATTCACAGACTGGAAGTACCCTGTGGTTGCCAGGGCTGGAGGAGAGGTCAGGGAGAAATGGGGATTGACGACTATGATACGAAGCCTGAAATTATATTCCATAAGTGCTGCCTTGACATCATACGCCTCACAGGACCCCAAAGGCCTAACCACACACTTTCCTGATCTCACCGACAGGACCCTCCCTCGTGGAAAGGCTCCACACCCGGTCGTTTCACCGTCAACTGCGCCAGCTGCACGCTACCCAGGCCTTAACCTAATTTCACTTCTTTGCCACCCTGGGAAACTATTCAAACAAGCCAGTGACATTTGAATAGACACATAAAAGCAAAGAAATTGAATTAGTAGTTAAAAATCTTCCCACAGAGAAGTCCAGGCCTAAATGATTTCCCTGGTCAATTCTATCAAATATATAAAAGAAGATACAGTACCAATCTTCAACAAATTATTTCAGAAATTGATCCTATGCAGCCTTTATTACCATACCAAAGACATAACAATAAATCAAGCAAGAAATGCAAAGGACTGTTCACCATAACCCAGTGTGATTTATCCTATGAATGTAAAGTTGGTTTAACATCCCCAATCAATTAATACACCATACTAACATAGAAGATGCAGAAAAAGCACCTGACAAAATTCAAAACTGTTCACAATAATAACTTTTGACAAACTAGGAACAGAAAGGAACATCCTTAATCTGATAAAGGGCATCTACAAAAACAAACAAATGCTAATGTCACTTTTAATGATGGAAGACAAATGCTTTCTCCTGTAAGTCAGAAGTAAGATGAAGATGTCTAAACTCATCATATCTATTCAGCACTGTACTGGAGGTTCTAACCAGTGCAATATGAAAAATAAAAAAGAAGAACAGAAAAGAAACATAAATGAAAGTTCTCCAGATTGAAAAGAAAGTCATGACAGAATCCTGTGTGCAGAAAATCCAACCAGAACCCACAAAACACTCCTAGAGAGTAACAAACAAGTTCCACAAGGTTGTGCCACACATGCTCAATATACAAAATCAATTGTATATCTACACACTAGTGATGAGCAACATGTAAATCAAATTAAGAAAACAAACCTAGCCGGGCCTGGTGGTACATGCCTGTAATCCCAGTACCTGGGAGGCTGAGACAGGAGGACTGCAGGTTTGAGGCCCGCCTCGGCAACTTATTGAGACCTTGTTTCAAAAGAAAAAATAAAACAGGGCTGGGGGTAAAGCTCAGAGGTAGAATGCCACAAGGTTCAAGCCCCAGTAAAACACACACACACACACATACACACACACACACAAAAAGAAAACAAATCAATTCATAATAGCATCAGCAATACAAATTAAGGAGTAAATTCAATAAAGGATGTACAGGACTTGCACACTATAAACTAAAATAAATTAAGAGATCTCAATAAAATCAAAGACATTTAATGTCCACGGATGGGAACACTTGATATTGTCAAGATGGCAATTCTCACCGGGTGTGGTGGTGCACACTTGTAATCCCAGTACTTGGGAGTCTGAGATGGGAGGATCCAGGTTCACGGTCAGCCTCAGCTACTTAGTGAGGCCCTCTGCAACTTAGTGAGACCCTGTTTCAAAATAAAGAATAAAAAATAGGACTGGGGGTGTAGCTCGAAGGTAGAATGCCCTTGGGTTCCATCCCAGTACCGCAAAAGAAAAAAAGAAAAGATGGCAATTCTCCCCAATCTGATCTGTAACATTCACTACCAAAATTCCAGCAGAATTTTGTTTTTGGTAGAATTGACCAACTAATACTAAAAGTCATATGAAAATTCAAACGAGCTAGTAGAGTCAAAACAATTTCAAAAGCAATAAAATTTGAGGATGTACATTACCTGATTTCAAAACAGCCCCAGTAATCAAGACAGGTAGTACTGACACAGAGAGAGGCATGTGGATTAAGAGAAGAGATTGATAATACAGAGTTCCTGACATTTATAGCCGACTTTTGCTAACACAAATCAGTGGGAGAAAATATACTCTTTCAACAAATTGTGCAAGAACAATCAGATATACATATGCAAAAATGTGACTTTGGACTCTTACTTTACACTATATAAAAATTAAATCAAAATGGATAAGAAACCTAAGTGTCTTATGAGCTAAAACTAAAACTTTAAAATAAATTACAGAGAAAAAAATCTCTGTGACCTTGGATTAGGTAAAGTATTCATAGGTCTAATGAACACCAAAGGTATGATCCATTAAAAAAATTTTTTTATATGTTGGACTTCATCACAATTAAAAATGTTTGAGCTTCAAAAACCATGTGTGGAGATTAAAAGAGAAGCCACAGACTGGGAGAAAAGTTTTGCAAATCATGTATCTGAGAAGGGAATAGTATTTAAAACATATGAAGAACTCTTAATACAATAATAAAAAGACAACCCATGTAAAAAATAGGCAAAAGGTATGACCAAATATTTCCCCAATGACAATATTCAAATAGTTGATAAGCACATAACAGGATGCTCAACATTATTTACCCTCAGGAAAGTACAAAGCAAAACCACAATGAGATACCACCAGATACTCATTACAATGGCTATATAATAAAAAGACAGACACACACACAATAACAACAAAGACAATAACAAGTGTTGGAGAGATATGGAGACACTGGGACCCTCATACATTTCCATTCTAGAAAACAGTTTTCTCATTTCTTGAAAAATCATATATAAATTTACCATACAACTCAGCAAATTTTCTCCTAGGAGTCTATCCAAGAAATAAGATAACTTATGTATATATAAAAACATGTACACCTGGGTGCAGTGGTGCACACCTGTAATCCTAGCAACTTGGGAGTCTGAGGCAGGAGGATCTCAAGTTCAAGGCAAGCCTCAGCAATTTAGCAAAACCCTGTCTCGGAATAAAAAAGGGCTTGTATACTTAAATAAATTTTGAGGTATTAAACATATACCTCAGTAAAGTTATTTCTTAAAAAAACTAAATTTAGAAACCTATTACTCAATGTACTGTACTTTAACAAACTCTCTTATCCTTCCTTTCTCTTCCCTTCCCTCCCTCCCCTTCCTCCCTCCACTCCCTGCTTCCCTCCCCTCCTCTCCCTCCCTCCCTTCTTCTGTGGTGCTAGGGATCAAACCCAGGGCCTTACACATGCTAGGCAAGTGCTCCTTTACTGAGCTGAATTCTCAGCTCTAATACAGTTTTTGTGTTTCGTTTGAGACAGGTCTCACTATGTTGCCAAGGCTGCCCTCAAACTTGGGATCCTTTGCCTTGGCCTCTGGAGTAGGCCTAGGAATTATAGGTGTGTGCCATTGCTCTAATACAGTTTTTTAGAGAATAAGACTCAACACAGTTCATCTATCATGCAAATGCTCAAAGGTGATTTGACATTTCATTTTGTTGATCTAACAGTGAGTCAGAGCACACAAACTGCCTGTTTGGAAGGTTCCAGAGGAACGAGGGCCTTACTTCAGTTTTATATCCTGTGTCTCAGACCAAAGTAAAAATATTAATTTAGGGAGGAGAGGGAATTATCAAAAGAGACAGTATGAACGAAGAAAGGGAATCTTAGTGCAAGCCAAGAGTCCCAGTTCTGCCTCTATAATCGATTAGCTGTGGAATTCTGGATAAGTGACTTGACCTTGGCTTTCAAAATGTGATCTATAGTTGAGCAACTTAAGTAGAGGCAGAGAAAAGGTGGTGGTGGAGTTTTGGTCTTCCCATGTTGACTTCTTTCTTGGGCTTTAACTTGGATTTGCCAGGTAGATTGATTGATTTGATTTGATTTGATTTTTGGTGGTACTGGGGATTGAACCCAGGGGCATTCTACCTCCGAACTACACCCCAAGCCTTATTTTATTCTTTATTTGAAACAAGGTCTCACTGAGTTGCAGAGGGCCTCACAAGTTACTGAGGCTGGCCACGAACCTGCCATCCTCCTGTTTCAGCCTCCCAAGTACTGGGATTACAAGCGTGCGACACCACACCCAGCTCTGCCAGATTGATTTAATTCATGAGGTCTCTTAGCAGAAACACTTGGAACCCACTGGAGTACCAGCTCTCTAGTTGCATTCCATCTTTATTATTTCATCTTTGTGAAAATCCATGAATGTACACCAGATTTTCATCTCTTCAAACTTTCTTCCTCAGGTTCAACTGTAAGTCACCCTATGTGGAAGTTACTGTCACCTGGGGATATATTTTTTAAACAAGAGTAACGAAAATAAATGCAGTGACAGCAGTGATGGGGAGAAGAAAGCAAACAAGCAGCATGCTACTGGAGTCTGTTAAAGCTGAGCAGGGAGCACATGAGGCCAACACATCTTCTCATTTATGTATTTGTGACATCTTTTCATCTATGTATATGGATACCAAATATTCTGGACAAAGGTATGTGAGAATTGGAAGAAGTTCATCTCCTATGGTTCAAACATGAACACATGACAAAATTTAACTATACATAATATTAAAAATAAGACAAAAAACTTCATAAACCAGAAACTAAATGGGAACATAAAAGAGTGTTGTCTCAAAATTTTTGCTGAAGCCTCAAATAGTAAAAACAGTGTATGGGTTGAATTCTGCCCCCACACCAAAATTCAAAAGTTTAAGCCCTAGCCCACAATACCTCAAAATGTGACCTTATTTAGAAGTAAGATATAATAGAACAAATTAAAAAACAAGCACACATGCAGGGAGAATGCCACTGAAGGTGAAGGCAGAACTGTTGGGATGCTGTATCTATAAGCCAAGGAACACCAAAGATTGCCAGGAAACTAGCAGAAGCTAGTCGAAAGGCATGGAACAGATTCTTTCTCACAGCCCTCAAAGGAAGCAACCTGCCAACGCCTCTCAAATTTCTGTTAAGTCACCAGGTTGGGGTACCTTAGCAAACAAATACATCCTACATTCTAAAGATCTGAGCAGAACTTAAGAGAACCCAAGAGCACTACCTCACCCAGGCCATAAGAAAAGAATTTCAAAAAAGACATTCTGCAAGGGAACTCAAAGGACTAGAAGGTACTTTGACCTTTCTCCTCCCTTCCACAAGGAGAGTGGGGCTTTGTAAAATCACATCAAGTAAACAGAGGCTCTAAAATACCCCGTGGAGGGGGAGAATGACATCTCACTCTGTGGTGGGTTCCCTAGCAGTAGAACATCCCAGGCCTGCATCAGGTGTGGTACGGGGAGAGTCCTTGGGAAAATCTCATATGAATCTGCAAACTTGGGAATATATTTAAATATACTTCCCATGTAGGGAAGTCTATTCTGGTAAGAAGTTATTTCCTTTAAAGGCAAGGAGAAAAGAAAGTTCTTCTTTTCAGAAGAAAAGAAACTCATATTTATAGAAGGAATGACAGAATTAGAAAATACTATCACAAATATCAAATTAATAATGGATTCAGGCAAAAATTATCAATGGATGCTAAAACTTCAGGGTAAGGTGGTTAGGAAACAGGAATAACACTCCACAGGTTAGAACAGTGAAATCTGGTGAACGTCACTGTAACAAAAACATCAGTAAAAATGCTTACCCTTAATCTAATCATGAGAATCACACAAATCCATCTTGAGAGACATCCTGCCAAAGAACTGGCAAAGGCTCTTTTCTAAAAGCCCAATGTTATAAAATGCAAAAAGGCTGGGGGGAGTATTCCCGATTAAAGATACATGAAAAACAAACTGAAATCCTGACTGGATCTTAAATCAGGAGGAAAAATAGCTATAAAGTACATTTACTGAAACCTTTGGGAAAATCTGAATATGGACTAAATTCTTGACAACTATATTATATCAATGATAAACTTTCTGAGTGTAATAAATGTATTATATACAAGAATGTCTTTGATTTTCAGAGATTCATACAAAAGTATTTAGGGATGAAGTAACATAATGTGTGTATCATGATCCAGCCAATAAAACAGGGCAAAATATTAATGGTTAGCACATCTATGGAAAGGCACATTAGAAGATACCTAACTACCATTCTTTCAACTTTTTTGTGAGTTCAAAGTTTTCCAAAATAAAAAGTTGGTAGAAAACAAGAACACATATTCCCTTGGGCCAAGTGTAAGCCTGACTTTAAGCCCATTCAATGGAATTCCAAACTGTACAAGGTCAGATCACTGAAGGAGCGAAGGGGGCAGAAACTGAGCCAGGAATTGGGGGAGAGAAGAAGGGTATTTGGAGAGGTGACACATGAAATATTTTGCCTATGTTGGGGGAAGTGATTGGTTCTATGAGGGCCGCTGAAAAATATTTTAATGTATAGCACAAAAGAATGGGCACTGCCCATGTGTCCTGACACATGGCTGAATTACAACAGCATCATTCAAGTAAATCTTTGCCCCCTTTTTTCTTCATTATTCAACCCCCATGGAAAGGAGGAGAAAGTGAAAATTAAAAGCATAAGCAACTCCCACAATGGAATTCTACTCAGCAATAAAGAAGAACAAAATTATGCCATTTGCAAGAAAATGGAAGGACCTGGAGAACATTATGATAAGTGAGATAAGCCAATCACAGAAAGTGAAGGGTCATATGTTTTCTCTAATATATGTTTTCTCTAACATGCGCAACTAGGGAGTAATTGGGATACCAGAGGGACTCCAGACAATGGTGGAGAAGCCTCAGTGGAGCCAGGGAGGTGGTCTAAGGGAAGGGGAAGAGGAATAGTGAGGTTCATTAATGGAATTACTACCATCGAAGCTGAATTTCCCTAAAACATGCCAGTGAGAAAAACCATCCTAACTATTAAAATCCAGAAACTTAACAAAAAGCAATGGATCAATTTGCTTATATAAAAATAAGAAACTTCTGTGCAGCAAAAATAGCAAAAGCAAAATAAATGACAATTTTAAATATATTTGCAACTTATATACAGAGTTCATACAGCTAATATATACAAAAGCTTCTTAGAAATAAAGAAAAAAGCTAACTGCCCTGTTTAAGAAGGGGCAGTGGAGACAAAGATAACAACAAGCAACTCACAGAAAGAATGCAAATAGCTCTTAAACATACAAAAATGGTCATAAGAGGAATTCAAATGGAAACTACACTGAATATATCTATCATGAATCTTGATTATGTGTTAAATTTCATGAATGTATATGTGTCAAAACTCATCACATACTAATACTTCTGGGATTTTGTTTTTTTTGTGTGTGTGTGTGGTACTGAGGATCAAACCCAGGACCGCAAGCAGGCTAAGCACATGCTTTACCACTGAATTATGCCCCTGCCCCTCACCAAATATTTTAAATGAATGCATTTTATTGTGTGCCACGTGTATCTCAATACAGACGTAAGGAAAACAACAACACTGAGATCCCATTTATTTTTTCAGACTGGGAAAGCCTTATATTTGATGAAACTTTGTTGGTAAGTCTATGAGAGGTATGAGCACTCTCATAATTGCTGATCAAATGTAGAACCTCCAATGAAGAAGGGTCTGCCAATATTTCACCAAATTAATAATGCACTTATACTATCAAGTAAATACCATAATTACATAGGGAGAGAAAGAGAACTAATCCAAGTAAATTTTAAAAAGGAGAACTGTGAAGAAAATAGCTTTACTTAGTAGATTTGTTGTTAAAAGTGGTATGGGTACAACAATTCTAAAACATTCACAGCAGCAATGGACATACCTAATGGTCAGATCATGGCTCCTAAATATATTTGCCTAAAAGGAATCGGGCTAATCTCACAGCTAAGGCAAGGAAAGCATGAGATAAGGACAAACCTCTTGTGCCAAAAGTAACAGAGTGTTAAAAAGTGGGGTGGGCAGATTAAGTCATACAGGGGGCAGTTTGATAGGGTTCCCACTGGCCAGAGACAGGGGACAGTTTGAAAATAATGACAAAAGTTATGGACTATACAACATATTAAATAAGACAATCCATAAATCCATGTTTATATAGATAAGATTTTAAAAGATTCTTGTAGAATGCCAACATATCAGTGCAGAATGATACTTAGCCAATCACCATCTGCTACTATCATAAGCAATAGCTAATTTTTATCATTAGATCAAAGGTTTTGAGAGATGGAATATTTACATAAAGTATTTGATAACTTATTACAAAAATAAGGAATTTTGGAATGGAAAATCTGATAGATGTCACTTTAACCAAGTAATCCAAGTTAACAATACCAGTAATGGGGAAAACTGACATCAAGTACTCTCTGATCTGATTCACTATAGACACATCATGTTTTTCTTGCCAATTATGCATAACCTGAATTGAATCATGAAGCAACAATAAGGTAAATCCAAATTATACAATTTACGAAACAATAACCTTATACTAGTAAAGAATACACATGTCATAAAAGATAAAGACTGAGGAACTGCTGCAGATTAAGAGGCTCCAGAAACATAACAGATGAGGAGCAGTGGTGCACACCTATAATCCCAGCTATTCAGGAGGATCACAAATTTGAGGCTGTCTCAAAATAAAAAAAAAAAGGGATGTAACTCAGTGGTAAAGGACTTGCCTAGCAGGCATAATCCCTTGTACTGTAATAGATAAACAAACAAGCAAAATAAAAAGCGAAAGTATGGATCAGATGTTGCTATAAAAGAAAGCAATGGGGCCTTGGGACAATCAGGAAATTTGAATGTAGACAGTATATATTAGGTAACAACATTACATTATGTTTGATTTTCTGAATATATGTGGTAACTACCCTGGAGACGTGTAAATATTTGTTATTTTTGTTAAAAGATACATACTGAAGAAGATGAATGTGAAAGCTTTATAATCCTGAAGATTGTTCTCAATTGGTTTGGGGAGAAAAATCCACTCTTGCCTTGTATTTTCCATACAAAAAGACATCTTTTTTTTTTTTTGGTACTGGGGGTTTAACCCAGGGGCATTCTACCTCCAAGCTACACCCCACTCCCTGCCTTTTTCAATTTATTGTTTTCAAATAGTGTGTCACTAAGTTGCTGAAGCTGGTCTTGAATCTGCGATCCAGTCTTAGCTTAATTACTGAGATTAGAGGCATGTGCCACCATGCCCCAGCAGATTCAATTACGTTCTCTTCCACAGGGAACCCTATGGGAAAAGGAAAAAGCAGTAGAGATCACTGTATGAGTTGAAAGAGATGGTGATAACATTGGGAAAATGTTTCTTTCTAAATTATAAATCTGTGTTGAAGGGCATACATAAGTAAAAATATAATTTGTATGACAATAACAGCACAAAGTGGGGAGAGATAAAGTTATGGAGGAATAAAGTTTTTATATTCTATTAACATTAAGTTGGCATAAATTCAAACTACATCCTATATTGTCATCTCCACAGCAACCACTAATACAAACGTTTCAAAACAGTCACCTACTCAACACAAGTCAGCAAGACAGGAAGTGAGGAACAAGAAATCAGATACAGAAACGAATGAAATGATGCAAACTCTTCCTTACCAGTGTTTACATTAAATGTAAACATTAGACTGACCAGTTAAAAGGCAGAGATTGACAGAAAGGATTAAAAACCATGAAGCAACTACATGTTGTCTACAAGAGATACACTTTAGATCCTAACTTACAAATAGACTGAAAAAGGAGGGAAAACATATGCCATGCAAATACTAACCAAAAAAGAAGAGAGGCTATACTAATGCCAGGCAAATGAGACCGTAAGAAATTTTTGCCAGATACAAAGAATGTTTTATAGTGATGAAAGAGTCAATCCATCAAGAAAATATTACAATCATAAGCATATGTGCACCTAAAAACATAGTTTCAAAATACATAATGCTAAAACAGAATTGAAAGGAACATTATGCAACTCAACAATAACACTTTCATTAAGAATAGAAAAAGCAGGCAGAAGATTAATAAGGAAACCTAAGACCTGAACATTATAAGTCAATGAGACTTAACAGGCCTATACAGAACACAACAGTAACAAAAGAACACATTTTCCTCAAATGCAAATGGAAAATTCTCCAAGATAGATTGTATTTCACAGAATGGAGGAAACTTTTTTCAAATTATATATTTGGTAAAGAACTTGATCTGAAGTATATAAAGAACTCTTACAACTCAACAATAAACATAACCCAATTTTTAAAACAAGCAAGGAATGTAAAGAGATTGTTCTTCCAATAAGTTATAAAAATGGTGAGTCAGCATATGAAAAATATCCATCATTAGTTCCCATAATAAGATACTGCTTCATAACTACTAGGATGACTATAATGAACAGGACCGATATTATCAAGTGTTGGCAAAGATGTGGAAAAACTGGAAACTATATAGTGCTGATGGAAATATAAAATGGCACAGCCACTGTGGAAAACAATTTGGCAATTCCTCAATACAGTAAAAATAGTCACCACATGACTCAGTAACTGAAAACACAGGCTCATACAAAAACCTGGACATGAATGTTCATAGTAGCATTATTGACAAAGGCAAATATTGGAAACCCAAATATCCATTAAATGATGAATCAATAAATAAAAGTGTACATCACATAAGAGACTATTAAGCCAATAAATGGAATCAAGTATGGCTGGTCCTCTGTATTATGAACCAATTGTAGATTGAAAATATTAGAGGAACTGCATCTGCACAGAACATGTATGGACTTTTCTTGGCACTATTCCCTAAATAATATAGTATAACAACTATTTAATAATATTAGGTATTACAAGTAATCTAAAAATGCTTAATTATATGGGGGACGTGCATAGGTTATATGCAAATATTATGCCATTTTACATTAGAGGCTTGAGCATCCATAGACTTTTGTATCCCCAGGAGGGGGGGTGCCCAAACCAATTCCTTATAGATACCAAGAAATGATTGTACTGATACATGCTACAACATGGAAGAACCTTGAAAACATGTTAAGTGAAAGAAGTCAGACACAAAGGCCACATAGTGTATGATTCTATTTATAGGAAATTTCTGGAATGGGTGAACCTTTAGATGCAGAAAACAAATCAGTGTTTGCCAGGGGTGATGGGGAGTAATTGTTAACGGGCCATGAGTTTCTTTGGGGAAATGATGAAATGTTCTGAAATTAGTGGTGATGGTTAAACACCTTTGTGAATACATTAAAAAACACTGAATTGTACACCTTAAGTTTTAAAAAATGTAGCTAGACATCCCACTTTCAATCTGTGATTCTTGTGCAAAGTAATATGTAAAAAACAGTCTGTCTTCTAGCCATCTGCTTCCTTCCCATGGACATTTACCTATATAAACTGAATCAGTTTGTCTTGTCTCCCTCCAGACATTGGGGCATTTTGTTTTCATTTATTTAAAGAAGAATGTGCTAGCTAAGAAACACAGTGTCTTCCTTATCCCCATTACCTGAAAATTCACTATTTATCTATCTAGTATTTTTTATGCATGTACAAACATACACATGGTTTGGCTGCTTTTACAAAAATGGGAACTTATAAACTTAATTACTTGAGCTTTTAATTCAGCATACATATATGGATGTGGCACAGTTTATCATCCAGTCTTCCACCAATTGGCATTCATCCTTCACAGTTCCTCAACAGTTACCTTTCTAAAACACAAGTTAGTACAGTTCTTTTTACTGTACTTCACTCTGGAGAGCTTTATTCCCTTAACAGCTTCACACTGGTATGGAGGCAGTACAGAAGTGAAGTCCAGGCTTTCAGACTGTCTGAATTAGGGCTCGAAGCTGTTGAGAGTTTGAAGTGCAGTCTTACCATGTACTAGCAAGGCAACTTTAGATAGGTTACATATCCTTTCTGCGCCTTAATTTCACTAGCCTAAATATTATAGATCTCTCTAAGGATTAAATGCTGTCCTGGAGTAAATATTTATGCTGTACCTCGAGGACAATGCCAGGCACAGAAGCACTCAAGCATCACCTATCATTATCATGATGCCTCCCCATGGATTTTATAATCTTCACACAAACCTGATTCATCACTCCTTGACTATACCTTGTACTTTGCTACTTTAAAATTTCTTTTGCTATGGGTCTCTTGGCCTGTAATGATTTAGCCATCCAATGCTCCTGACTGTATTTAACACTCAAAACCTGAGGCAAGTGCTAGGAAGCCTGCTTAACTTTAACCTCTTCTAGTCTTCCAGGACCTTGTCTGCATAATGATTACACTTGTATTAGGTGTTTGTAAAACTGTCCATCTCCACAGTTTGAGTGTACATTTTTTGAAGCCAGGGACAACATATTGATATGTCTGCATCACAAAGTATGCAGAGCATCCATCCATTCAATCAAATAATATGTATGGAATGCCTGAGGATAAACAAAATAAAGGCTCTTAAGTAGAGCTTACAATCTACTTAAGAATATAGAAGCCGGGCTTGGTGGCACACGCTTGTAATCCCAGTAATTGGGAGGCTGAAACGGGAGGATCTGGGTTCGCGGCCAGCCTCAGCTAAGTGAGGCCCTCCACAACTTAGTGAGACCCTGTTTCAAAATAAAGAATAAAAAATAGGGCTGGGGGTGTAGCTCAGAGGTAGAATGTCCCTGGGTTAAATCCCCAGAACTGCAAAAAAGAATATAGAGATGACAAATGTACAATATATAAGATGAAGTGAGGTAAGAAAAAAAGGTAATGGGGAGAGGGATGCCAAGAAGACTCGGGAAGCACACAATATGTTACAGTGGTCAAGGAAGGCTTCTCTGATAAGAAACCTGAAGGTATAAAAATGAACCGTCAGAGATTCAAGGGATGAAAAGCATTCAGGAAGCAGCAAAAGTACAAAGACCCTGGGAGGAACAGTGTGGTCGGTTTGAAGAAGCATCAGGAAATGAGTCTTTCAGGCAAGTGAGCAAGGACAAATTTTGGCAGAAGGGGTGGAAAAATCACGTTTGTGTGTAAGAAATAGATCTTTTCTATCAAAGGAATGGCTTGACTTTGGGCGCCATGTTGTAAAGCTGCCATTTGTGTAACTGTATTTGTGTACCTGTGCATTTTTGTAGATAGCATTTCCTAAAAATTGTGAGTGCCAACCCCTCCCCCAGCGTCCCCTTCAGCCAATGGCGTAAAGATTGTGAGGCTGAAAGATAAAAGGCCCAGTAATTTCCTCCATGTTGTTCTTGTACGCCAGACCTTCCTGGTGACAGGAACCCTTTTTGCATTTGCCTTGCCAAGCTGCTTTCAACTATGTCTTTTTTAATGACGCCATAAAAATTTACTTCTAACAGTGGATGTGAGGATCTGGGGTTTTAGTTCGAGACAAGGACACTGGAAGGCTTGAGAATAGGAATGATGTGATATAAGTTATGATCCCCGTGGCTGCTAAGGGGACTATCAAACAGTAGAGGAGCAAGAGCAATGGCTTGGAGACCAGGTAAGGTAATGGTTGACAGAAACAACAGTGTGGCAGTAGTAGAGATGGTAACAAGTGGTGGATTCTGGCTATGTTTTGTAGAACTGACAGAACTTACTGATCGATAAGTATGAGACAAAGAGGAGTCAAGAGGACCGTAAGGTCGCTATGGTCTAGACCAGTGCTTTTTGGTCTTTAGAATGCACCACTATCTGCAGGACAGCATATCTAGACCAAACTGCTGGCCTTCCTTCCAGTGCTTCTGGTTTGTTAGGTCCAGAGTGGAGCCAAGACAGAGTAGCCAAGCAACAGGAAAACCAGAACTGCCACTTATTAAGCTAGGAAAAACTACAGAGATGGGAAAACCACAGACATCAAGAGATCAACTATTTAATTGTGAATATATTAAATTGGGGATACCACAGTATCACCTCTGTAGTATTTTCCCCAAATCCATGGCTTTCATTTAATCATGTGAAAACACCACACAAATCCAAGTTGAGGGATATCCCACAAGGTTTCTGACTGGTATCATTTAAAATGTCACGAAAGGCATGGAGTAACCAAGTATCACAGGCTAAAGGGAACAAAATGCACTATGGGACCTTGGATCAGATCCTGGGACATTTGTAGAAAGACTAGTGAAACCTGAATAAAGTTCACAGTTTAGTTAGTGACACTGCCAATGTCAACTTCAGTTCTTATAATATCCTACCATTGTTAGGTGGGACATTACCATCAGGGGAAGCAGGAGTGGGGTGTGGCTGCTTTAGCATGATCCTTGAAACTGTTCTGTAAGCCTAACGTTTCAAAATAAATTTTTTTTTTAAAGTGAGATGTGTGTAAAAGATACCTAAGTAGAGGTCAACTAGATAGAGGGATAGGTAAATCTGAAAATAAAGAGGTCCAAGTTGATGGTATAAATTAAACTGCCAGTGTACAGATGGCACTTAAAATCTTACCCCTAGATGAGACTACCAAGAGAATGAGTTGTTATAGAAAAGATCCTAAGATAGTTTAGGGGGTTAGGTAGAGAAAGAGGAACTAGCAAAAGGGACTAAAAAACAGTGGCTAGAGAGATTAAAAGTCAACATAAGACTGGCATCCCTAAGAAGAGTAAGAAAGTGTTTCATGAAGAGGGATATGAGCAACTGTTTTAAATGCTAATAAAATCATTAAAATTGAGTGTGGAGCCTGGTAAGGTGGCACAGATCTGTAATCCCAGTACTTGGGAGGCTGAGACAGGAGGATAGCAAGTTCCAGGCCAGCTTCGGCAACTCAGCGAGAACCTGTTTCAAAATAAAAAACAAGACAGGGCAAGGGATGTAGCTCAGAAGTAGAACACCCCTGAGTATAATCTCCATACCCCTGAGTATAATCCCCTGTGTGTCTGTCTCTCCCTCTCCCCCCCCCCTCTCTCTCTCTCTCACACACACACACACACACACACACACACACACACGGAGGTCCTCTGTAACCTAACAAAAGCTACTTCAGTGGAGAGGTGGCATAACACTACTAGTCCACACAGAGTCTTTGTATAAACAATGTACCTCCTGAAGACACTTGACATCCGTCTTTTGCAAAACTTATATAATGTACTGATCTTATTAGATCATAACACTTAGTACCATCTGCTGGAAAGCCATTGTCAAGGAAACGTGAATATTGTGCTCTTTTTTTTTTTTTTTGCAGTACCGGGGATTGAACCCAGGGGCATTCTACCTCCGCGCTATACCCCCGGCCCTATTTTTTATACTTTATTTTGAAACCGGGTCTCA
>PVJS01021683.1:0-31272 GCA_004027185.1 Glis glis
AAAAAAAAAAAAAAAAAAAAAAAATTCTCTTAATCCATTTTTAAGTTTATTTCTTTAAGGCTATGGACTCCAAAATGATATAACTATATGGACTCAGATACCAAAAATATGTTTTTAAAAAGATAATTAAAATCAATAATACTTTTTTGAAAAGTATTTTACTTGCATGTACTTATAAATGGTCAAAAAGTACTTTTATCCTCCCTAAAATCAACATTTAGTGAGTATAATGTGATTGAATGTGTTTTATTATTTTTAAATGTTGGTTTAGCATTTCATAATGTAATTCTGTGATGGCATATTTCTAAGTTGATCAATTTGAATGCTTGTTTTAATGGCTGTCATAAGGGAAAATGATGTCTTATGTGGATATGTGGATACAAAGAAGTACCTTATTGACTATCCCTCTAAACCCAGCTACCTATTTAACTACCTATTACACAAGCACAAAGGCTTTTTCTTGAAATTTGTTTAGAAAATCTCCATATAATTATCTTTGTGAACTAATTGCAACTAACTTCATGTCTATATTTTTAACAAATGGGTCAAAACTCTTAATGGAATTTTTAATTCTTTATTTTGAACAGTTAACATAGAGTACAAATTTCTGTCTTGAATTTTAAATATATAGAGAAAAGTTTTTATAGGTAACATTCTTATATCATCTTTTTGGCAACAAAATCACTGTGGGGATGGAAACATTTTTAAATTCATTTTAAAAATGTCTTCCCTAGTATATGTTTTCCTTCATTTTCTACCAAAAGAAGTTATTTTTCCATTTCCTTTTAAAGTATCCACTTCAGCTGTATACACTAGAAAAAATATTTATTTACTCAAATTATTTACTTAGTTACTCATTTCCCTTTTCTTTTGGAAGGGGAAGGTGTGGAGTGTTATGTACTAGAAAACATCCTTTATCATCACACACATTTGTCTTTTTAACAAAATTAAAATATGTAAGTCTAACAACTCTTCCAATAAGCATTTTTTCCATAATATTGCAAAAGATTTTCTGTGTGATTAAAAAGATTTTATTTTTTGGTTAACTTTTAGTCTTATAACACAATTGTACAAGAAGATATATTTTAAATGTCTTTTTGTTAAACTAAAATTCCCATGTGTAGAACTTTGACCATTTCTGGCTGCAATTCCTCCCCTGAAATAGCTTGTCCCTAAATGTTGCCATGAGTATATTTCACAAGTAGTGCTATTTCTGAGACCTTCTGAGAAAAAAAGTTTAAAAAAAAACACTATCAAATATTAATATAAAATTTCTAAAATAATATTCTTTTAATGAAAGCAACAATTTTTAAGGATTCAATTGTCTCCTGTGCTGAGTCTGTCAACACTGAAACCAGGGCAGCAAGTCACAAAGATAGGTTGGTCATTGTAATCAAACAAATTCCACAAATTGATCCATGCTAGAAAAATATGTATATTCACTAAAACAAAGTTTCAAGCAGAGAAGTTTTCACTTATATTCTACCCTTATATGCACTTGTTCAAAGATTTATCCAATTTATTCTTATCATTCTCTTCCAAAAGCACATACTGAACAAGAAATGAGATTTGGCTCAGTGGCATAACATTTTTTTTCAGTCATTTTGAACTAAATGAGGAAGAATGTTTTTGTTTTTGTTTTTTCCTCAAAGTTATTTGGTAGTGAGTTCTATTTCTCTTCCTCCTCTCCCTTTCTCTCCCCCCACCCCTTCCTTCTCCTCGTCATACTTATCTTGCACTATTAAATAAGTTCTAAAAATTATCATTGTTTACTGAAGTTGTGTAAAATGACAATTGAAGTCCCATCTGATTTTTTTAATATGTAGTATTTTCTTGTTATTCTAGATACCTGGTTCTAAAATCATTTTTAATTGCTATGCCATCATTATCACTAGGTAATTATTTAAACAAAATATACACTTAAGGGAAAGTTTATTATTAACTAAAGTGAACATAAATTCAAGTTTAACAGTGATTTCTTAACAGTTTAAAAATTTTTGATCAAAGTGTGCCAGATCTCTGAATCTTAACAATTTTTCTTCAAAATCTATTTGACAGCTGGGCGTGGTGGCTCACACTTGTAATCCCAGTACTTGGGAGGCTGAGACCAGAGGATCTGGGTTTGTGGCCAGCCTCAGCTGCTTAGTGAGGCCCTCCACAACTTATTGAGACCCTGTTTCAAAATAAATAACAAAAAATAGGGCTGGGGGTGTAGCTTGGAGGTAAAATGCCCCTGGGTCCAATCTCCAGTACTGCAAAAGAAGAAAAAAAAATCCATTTGACAAAGAGCTTGTGTTAGAAATAGGAGACATGTCATTTCCTCAGTTATCTTGTTGCTTGCTTATAAATGAATCTCTACCTTCTGTGCTATTTGCTTTTTTTTTCTCTTCTTTTTTTTTTGTGTGTGGTACTGGGGATTGAACCCAGAGGCATTCTACCTCTGAGCTATATCCCCAGCCCTATTTTATTTATTTTTTTTATTTTGAAACAGGGCATTGCCAACTTGCTGAGCCCAACCTCAAACTTAGGATCCTCTTGCCTCAGCCTCCCAGTGTGCTTTTTATCAAGAAAAAAAATTTAAGGCACTTTTCCACTCTATAAATACTAATCTAGCTAAAATTATAAAATACAATACATAGCCCAATAATTCACAGTATAATACTATAATCATGCATAAAATGTGAAGTATCACAAAAGCTGAAAGTTATGAGTTATGAATTATGAATAAGTTAAGAGTTATGAATGCTCCTGTCAATCTCTGCATGCTGGAGAAAGCTCGGTCTTCTCTCAGGATAACTCATGTAAGTTATGGATTGATGCTCATTTGGCCTCTGTAAAAAGGACCAGTGTCACTACAGATAAGAAAGTTAAAGATATTGATATAGCGTACAATGTTTTATTTCCACACTTAGAGTTATCCTCTGGATTATTCCTTGGTTGCGTACACCCCACCTTTCTAGGAAGCTTCATACTAGATGCAGACTTATGTTTAATACAATCTTCTAGTAAAGTGAACTATCAGATCAACTCACTATGATAAGTGTGTGGGTGCCATATGCTAACATTCATGAAGGAAAACCAATCCCTTTCATTCAAACAAACAAGTTCATGTTGTGCTATAGCAATGATGGATGCATTTGCCTATCTAGGATACATCTTAGAAAGAAAATGTTGCATCATAGAAAATGTGGCTAAAAGATTATGTATTAATTTATCTGAAAACTTTGGGTTCCCAAGGCGGCACCCCTAGAGACCCACCGTCTCCAGCCACAGCCTACTGGTCTATGCCACCACCCAGATAAATCCATTACAATGAATTTGTCCACTGCTGGGATTACAACCCTCATGACTCAATTACATCAACTCCAAACACTAATTTATGAGCTCTTCAAGGGGCCATTCTATATCTAACTATAAAATTCTACCCCTGGCCCCTGAAGAGCTCATGCCAAGCTCAGAATGCAAAATATATTTAGTCCTCTCCAAGAGTTCCCAAAGTCTTAACAATTCCTGCATTGGTGTTAAGTCCCAAAGTCCAAAGTCTGAAACTCAAAATGAACTCTTGTGAGCTCCTGTAAAAGACAATGAAGATCAAAATAAAAAGCAAGTTGCATGCATCTAGTATGTAATGGATGTGAGCATTTGCATTACCACAGGGAGGAATAGGGCCATAGAAAGAAGAAATGGGAACAAAACTGTAACAAAATTTGGCAGGGCAAGGATTTAATAGTGCAGCTCCACTTCCTGCATCCAGGGCATATGGCGGTGAGAAGTGATCTTCAAGGGACATTGGCAGCCTCTTCTCTCCAGCCTGGCTGATTGCAAGTGGTGGTTTACTGCCTCTTCCAGCCTGGCTCCATGGCTCGCAGCTAGCAGCCTTTCCTTGCAGTTGTCCCATGATTCTGACATTTCTAAATCTAGGGTTTTTTTTTTTCTTGTAACCTTGGCTTCACCCTCAAAGCTTCACAAATTGTCCCATTTATGCCTGCTTGCAGGGATTCCAATCCTGAAAAATGTTGCCTGGCTTTCAAGTCCTTCCTTTGAAATCTGGAGGGAAGCCTCCATGGCCCTCTTTTTCTAGCAAAACCAGCATTACATGGGCTCTGAGATGGGCTGCCAACAGGAAAGGTAGTCATAGTCTCAATAATCATTACCACTGGGGCCTTTTTAATCGCAGCCCCTGTGCCTGCTCCATCCAGGTGGCCACCACCTCAAGTCGATCTGGGCTGCCCCTGTCCCCAATTCATTCTGCTGACTCCATACTCATTGTTGGCCCTGCCTCCCGCTTCCTCCTTCCTTTCAGCCATCTTACTTCCTTCCATGACATCATCTCTCTGTGCCCTAGTTTTACATATGCCTTTCTAGCCAAACTGCAAATCCATAAAGTCTCTCTGTTTTACTTTCTGCTCCTGGTATTATGTGTATAGTTCACTGAATACAGACATCAATATCCATAATGCAGTTTGGATATTTTGCTGTTTTGAGATTTCCTTTGACAGTTTTTTAATCAGTCCATCATTAAATTAAGCCTCACACAAAGTTTCAGGACATGGAAAAAATGTGGATAAGTTCTTTTCTAAAGTGTAACATATGTGGCATCTACTCCACTTCCCTATGGAGTCCTCTTTGGTCTCCAAAATTTCCTGAGCATAGTCTCTACCATCCACCTTTCTAGCCACATTCTGGCTCTTCCAATTTCCTCTCACAAACCAGTTCCAAAGAGTCACAATCCACAGAATTAGACATAGCAACAACCTCACTTCCCTGGTACCAAATTTGTATCCGTTAGCATTCTTATAGCTATAATCTAAAAGACTGACCATATAAATAAGAGGAAGGAAGACTTATTTTCTTACAATTTGGGGTTCTGTCCATGTGAGGCCAGGCACTGACTGCAGATTTCAGGGCACAGCAGTGGGAAGTGGAGAGAGGGAGACCACATGGGCTGTGCTTCTCACATCATGGGGGCCAGAAACAAGAGAGAGAGAGAGAGAGGGCGCAAAGGGAGAAGGAACCATATATGATCCCCAAGGCTGCACCCCCAGGGGTCTACCTTCTCCAGCCACACTCTACCAACCTATGCCAGCAAATACATCACAATGGATTTATCCATTGCTGGGATTACAACCCTCATGATTCAATTACATCAACTCTAAACACTAATTTATGAGCTGTTCAAGGGGCCATTCTATATTTAACTCTAATACCCTCAATGCATTTCCCTGTTATTGGCAAATAATATTCCATTGTATGCATGTAGGATATTTTACTAATCTTCCCATCAGTTGATGGGTATTTGAGTTATTCCATATGCATTACTATTGTGATAATTTCTATATGATGTTACCTCAATGCCCATAATTGACTGGTCTCAAATGAGGTTCTTGTGTAATTTGAAAAAACTAGAATTTCCTCCTATGATTTTTGAGAAATTTCACTTAGTAAATGTAGAGTTTTTATGGCTACATTTCTCAACATGTGAATATACCTATTCTTCAGTGAAGGTAATTTATGATAATATGCCAATAATACAGATAACAGATGAAATGGGAATTTTAGAGGCATCTTTTTCATTGGTCCCAGTCCTTAGATGCCGCACTGTATCCTGCTTTCTGATAGGTTTATTATTCCTTTCTTCCTTGGATTCTTCTTACCAATACATATTCCTCATTCTTCAACCCAAGGAAGAATTATCAGGGGTCAATTTCCCCCAGGGAACTGAAAGAATTACCTGCATTTGTAGTAACAGGATATTAAGTGAACCTTTTCCTGTTACCCACTTTGACAGAATCCCAGAGAGATGTAGCCTACAAGGACCCTAAAAAGAGCAAAAAAAGTAGACACTCAGCATCTCAGGATTTCATTGAATTTTATAAACACATGCACATGAACATATGAACATACATACAAACACCAATAAACAACAAAACACTACTTTCTTCCACTTGTTAACTTCCCAGTTGATACAATAAAGTGGCAAAGTGGAATTAGGACAATAAAATAAATGACCCAAATTATGACGTGTAGGTCTAACAGTGAGTGTTGTGGCATTTTCCTGCTTTCATTATGATTAAACTTCCCTCCTGTAAAGACAAAGGTGGAGTTCCAAGAGATTTATTTGTAGAGATTATGAGTGAAAATAATAACTCCTTGGGCATCTGCTTACACAATAAATTTGCCTTTCTGCCTACTGTGCTCATCTATTTAGGGGAAGTAAGGGGAGGTAAGATAATTGCAGAAGGAAATGATGGAGCACAGAGAAAGATGAAAAAGAATACCAGAATTTATGGAGACTCAAGTGAATTCTATAAAAATAGCTTAGCTTGAACCATCTTGCTCATTTAATCTGAGGACAGTGACCATCCAATATAATCCTGAAAACAAAGATCTACTCCAGCAAGAGCAGGAGTTGACAGGCACTGGAAAAAGTAAAGTCAGAGTAAGTACATTGAGGGAACCTGCAGGGCTGTCTGAGAGACTCACACATGTACCTACATTAGGATGCTGCTGGGTGAAGAGCCCTGGGTCATAATTCTTGACCAGACAAGCAGGGACAGCTAATGAACAAATGCAGCAGCAAAACACTTCTCATTTTCCTCATTAGAAGGATGGAAAGAGAAGTGGAAGAACAGATCCTAATCCTCCTGGCCCAAGCCCAGCAGCATGGAGGGGATGAGCAATAAACTGGACATATAATTTAATCTTTACTTTAGATGGAATGGTGGTACTTAAAAGCAACCAGAAAATTAAAGAAAAAATTATTATGTTTGTATTATTCAATGAACTACTTGCACCATTTTCCCATCATTCTCTATGGTTGCAAATGTAATGTATCAAAATGTGTGTGTGTGTGTGTGTGTGTGTGTGTGTGTGTGTAGTGTGTTTCTCCAGAGAATGGGACAGATTGTACAAAGGTATGGAAAATCATAGGCTAAGATCAAGAGAGACCAGAGAAAATCTATTCCAAATACTAAAGTGACATAATGAGAAAAAAACTCAGGTAAGACATCTTGCCCAGGCCACAGGGCCCCTCCCACAAAGGGCCAGCAATTATGCTGCTTCAGAGTGCCTGGCATTGCCTCCTGATGGTTTTGTGTTCTAAAATTTTCCCATTGTCTGAGAAACCTCTCCAAAACTGTGAAATAATAATTTTATCTGGTTAGGAATGAATATAATTTGTCTCCTGTCCTATGCCTTGCTAGGAAAAGGGGTAGGGAATGGGCAAAATCTGTGAGCTGTTCTCAGCATTAGTAAATATTTACAGTGATCAGTGTTATATACTTTGAATGTGATCATTTCCATGTAAACAGGGAATATCATGGGCCTACAAGGATTTGCTTAAATATCTTACTTCACAGAGCTTTAGATGGTATATCTTTCATCATGAAGGATTTTCACTCTTTATTCACTTGTTCAGGGCTGGCCTTGTGATAATCTCCTGTTGACATCCTAGCAAACTCTTGAGTAGGGGTGGAAGTAGGAGCTGAGGGAAGGCATACAGAAGAAAATGCAGTCCTAAGAAGGCCACAGCTGCCGGGCGTGGTGGCGCACGCTTGTAATCCCAGTACTTTGGGAGGCAGAGACTGGAGGATCCCGGTTCGCGGCCAGCCTCAGCTCTCTGTCTCTCTCTCTCTCTGTCTCTCTCCTTAGTGAGGCCCTCCGCAACTTCGTGAGACCCAATTTCAAAATAAAGTATAAAAAATAGGGCCGGGGGTGTAGCGCGGAGGTAGAACGCCCCTGCGTTCAATCCCCAGTACCGCAAAAAAAAAAAGAAGGCCACAGCTTATTTTCATAAAGACTTATATGTTTAAAAGTGTTGTTAAATGAAGTATTTATAATATTGAGAAAGAAGCCTGGCATGGTGGTGCACGCTTGTAATCCCAGTGCTTGGGAGGCTGAGACCGGAGGATCCGGGTTCACGGCCTCAGCTACTTAGTGAGGCTTTCTGTAACTTAGTGAGACCCTGTTTCAAAGTAAAGAATAAAAAAGAGGGTTGGGGGTGGAGCTCAGAGGTAGAATGCCCCTGGGTTCAATCCCCAGTACCACAAAAAAAAAGAAAAAAAAAGAGAAAGAGTATCTAAATTTTCATTGTTTGTATCATGTTTTTTATAACATATGGAGTATTTTTATCATGCTAAACACTGCCTTTAACCTGCATTCCCCTTATAAAAGGCCATATTTTAAAATGGAAGGGCAGCGTCTTTATTACTATACTATACAATATGTATTTAACATGTAAATGAAACAGCTTAGTAGCATAAAAAGGAGTTATGACGCAAGTCTTTGTAAGTATGTGTTAAGATTATGGTTGTTGCTAGCACAGGCTCCATGATTCTCATATACTGTTAAAAGCCTTCTTGACTTTAGTCCTAAAAGACTATCTATTTGATTCCAAATCAGAGACTGTTTAACTCTTAAAATCCCATTATGGTTACAATTAGACAACAAAGCACAATAGCACAAGCTTTAGTTAACACATACCTATATTTAGTCCTCATAGTCTCATAGCCAAAGATAGTAAAGAGAAGATAATATAAAGAGTTAAGTGAGCTATAGGAGGAAGTTGCCCCCAAAAAAGTGGAGACAGAAGAGGAAATCCAGGAAAAACATGGAGGAAGAGTGCTGTAGGTGGGATGATGAAAATAGATCATGGGAGGAGAAAAGGAATAGAGGAGGGAAACAGGAGAAGGAAGGAAAGAAGAGAGGAGCAAACAACTGACCTAGAATAGTGCCAGGCAGAGGAGAGTTTCTCAGGAATATCTGGACTCGACTAGTTCTCATTGCTTCTCACATTCAGTCTTTCTGTGGAGGTCAAGATTTTGGAGACAGGTAAGGTTAAAGCTTTCTGAAAGGTTCACTCTACATACTCTTTGGATGGAAAAATAAATAATTTTCATTGTCTATAATTTTAAAACTTCAAGGTAGCAAATGTTTTAAAATTTTCCCATTGAAAAATCTTAAAATATGCAGTTTAAAATTTTATTCCTCCTAAAAACATGTGGAACTCATTTTATAAAGAAAATGAGATCACAACAACTCTCTTTTGCAAGTCAACAGTATTTCACTTAATTTTCCATTTCATGGAATATTCCTCTAATATCATTTCGATTGATTCAATATATTCCCTCCAGTGTAGTAGAGTTCAGTGAACCATTGTCTTTTCATTCCATTCCCATAAGGTTCCCCCCAACCCCAGGGTGGTATTTGGTGTTTTCAAGTGTGCTTCCTGCATTGTAAACTGAACAGCATTAGAAAATCTTTATACATATATCTGTGTGTATATCAGCTATTGTTCCTTTAGTGTTGTGCAACCAACCAAGGCTGGGAAGTTGCGGGTTCAATTTGGTACATCCAAAAACAGCAAGGCTTAGTGAGGGGAGTTGAGACATGAGTTTATTCCAGCTGCAGCAGGCTAAATGAAGGGGCCTAGGCCTCCAGTACCCAGTGGTGGCTAGCTGGGTACATGGGAGCTCCGCATGGAAATTTCCCCATAGTGCATCCACCTATCCACACACCCATGTGTCCTCACATCCTCATGTCTGTGCACCTGTGCACTAGACTGTCTCAGTCCAGTTTATATATTAAATCAGAACAAAAGTGGCAACTCGCCAGGGCACAGAGCTGCAAAAGACAATATGGCGTCCTCAAGGACACGTGCTTAGAGGCTTGTTCATACAACAGTGGCCTTCACCAGAAGGAGGCGAGGAAGCCTAACACACACCATGTTCTGACTGTCCCCATACTTAGCATTAATTATGTGAAGAGGACCCAAACTAATGAGTTTGTGAGTCTAAAGTATTTTGTAATATCAAATTGTCTCTCAAAAAGTTGCTAATTTACAATCCTAGCAATATATGCAAAGACCCACAGGTACGTGCCTCTGCATTTTCCTATAATTAATGAATTATTTTACTTACTTGAATGATATGCAATTGAAGAAAAATGTGTTGAAGATTAAAGGAGGCTATAATAATCTAAATGAGATCAAAGAATAAAGAATTATCTCTATGAGTGTATTTCTTTAAATTCCTTAAATAATGTTCTAAAGGTGCTGTAATTGTTCGGATGGGAAGAACTGATTATTAGTACCAAGGCAAGGTCAATGGACTTAAAAATCAGCTGCTATTTGATTAAAGCCTTATTTTCTCTTTCTTTTCTTCCTATCTCTGTCTGCACATTATAAACAAATTACTTGTGGAGTTATATGGATGATCATCTTCTGTTGAAATCGTAAAAACTGTCTCTTTGATATGCTTTGCTGTATACTCTGACATAATGCCTTCAGTTTACCTAAGATACATTTTAAACTCTTTTCAGCATAAAAGGTTTCATCTATCTGCTTTCAAATGCAAGTCATAAATTATTTTGTTATATTTACTACATGATAAATGCTGAAACTATAAGTAATTTAAGTATCATTAGAACAATTAAAATACAGTCATACCAATTGTATTTTAAGAATATAAAATGGTAACTCTTGGAATACTGAATTCAGATGATCTTTCAGGGTGTCCTTTGCCTGAATGATACACAAGAAAAGGAAAATCTGGACTTATAAAATTGATGAAATAAAAATTATTATTTATAAGGGAATATTTTAATTGTTAATAGTTTATTAAAATTTATTCTAAAAACTGATTGATAGTTTAAATAAATGTGCTAATTTTTAATAGTTTTGACCTTTGGCCATCTCAAAATATTTTATGAACTACTTTTGATTGGAATTATATTTTGATATTTTACTCAACTTTTCTTTGCTCTTTTCAAAATTTCCCGTCTATCCTTATTTATCAGCATTACCTGTAGCTTAATATTCAACGTTAAAATGATCACTTCCTTTCTAATAAATTATGTTTCAAAATAGAATTTACCTGGGAAATGAAATCTGGCTTTTAGGAAGCATATGTTCTATGGAGAGAAAGAGAAAGTAGATCTAAATTGAAGATGAGGACAGTTTTATAATCTGTTAGCCAAAGATAGAACTGTCTAAGTGAAAAATACCTATCTGTGCTACTGAGAGAATATTAGAAACTGATGAAATATTTTAGGTAAATGATTTAACATAATTGCAGCAGCTAAATTTAATGTAAAGTAAAAGGACATAGCAAATGTAAGAAGAAACTGCAGGGTTGCTTGTGATTAGAGAACAAGACAAAAATTATTATTATTATTATTATTATTATTTATTAATTTTTTGGTACTGGGATTGAACCCAGGGGCATTTTACCTCTGAGCTTTTTACCCTAGCCCTTTTTATTTTCTGTTTTGAAACAGAATCTTTCTAGGTTGCTGAGCATCTTGCTAAGTTACTGCGGCTGGTCTAGAACCTGCAATCCTCCTGTCTCGGCCTCCTAAGTACTCAAATTACAGGCATGCTCCACCATACGTGGCTAATAAGACAAATTCGATACCTTCTTTGTGCTGAGTTGGATTCTTCTTTCCTCATTACTTAGGCATTCAATTTTAAAGCTTTTTAAAATAAATGTTAAGGATCATTTAAATACTGTTTAACTACTATTACTCATATATAATCATTTTGTGTTTTGATGAATGGCTGGAATTTTATTTCCATTTTCTGGAAGTAAAATTTGATTGCATCAGAAAATAATACAACTTTATTTGCAAGGCATTTCATGCAGGAAAAAAAAGTTTTCCTTGATCTGTATCTGGGCATATTTTTTCCTCTTTGTATATAGATAAGATTCTCTGAGGCACTCATGAATATTTTGGTGGCTCCCGTGGGGGTCTGACATTTCAATATTTCCTGCCGTGCTTGAGAAGGAAGCATTTCAAAAAATTAAAAGCACTGATAAGCAAACCCTTCATTAATAAAGCAGACTATTAAGTTTGCAGTGCCTGTACTTAAAATTTCGCTATTTTATCTAAAATTAATTTTCAGGTACCATGAACCTTTTTGAAGTCTAAAAAAAAAGAAGGATGAAGTTAAGGGCAAGATTTAAAAAAAGGACTTCATCTACAGTACATCTCTGCTCTACAGATCATTTCTCCTTTATTTAATAATTAATGCCAGCTACACCAGCATGTTTAAATCCTCAACAGATAAGAAATAATTAAGTTAACACCACTCAAAATGATATGTAACATCTCAATCAGTGAACATTTTTAAGTGGTAACAACAAGAGTAAAATTATTGAAAGCTGAATTATAGGATTTTTTTTAGTGATAGTCAAAGGCACATTCAGACAGATGCAAGAAAGACCACACTTCAGTGAAGTTGTTATATCATCTGCTAAAGTAAGTAATGTTGCTGCCAGTGATTGAATGAACGCTCAGTGGCATGCAGACACTATTCCTCTGGCTTTTGCAGTTAGCTCTAAATTTGAAAATTAGACATATCCCTAGGTGTTGAACCTCTCTTCATTTCAACCATCTTACCAATACTAAATTGATTGGATGAAATAAAGAGTTTTAATAGTCCCAATCCTTCCCTTCAAATTAAAGAATATATAACAGACTTGAACAGAGAAATCTCCTTCTCTCTCTCTCTCTCTCTCTCTCTCTCTCTCTCCCTCCCTCCCTTGCTTCATGTGTGTACACAGGCACATGTGCCTTTCCTTCCTATTCTCCCTCAATTTTCTGAAGCAGCTAAGCTATATTTCACTTTGTAACTGTGCAAAACCGCACATGTGCCTCTGCCTGTCAATGGCTGTTTGCCCTAGAGATTGGCATCAGTAGAAGGAATGTATCATAAGAAGTGGCTTTCCTAAAAGCACGCACCAGAAAATACACTCACTGCATCATTCTTGACAACTACCTAACATTTAGGTGATCCAGACAATTTGCATAGTTTATTTTGCCACCTCCTGTCATTTGTGCCTTGTCTAAGAAAAGGGGGAAAATGATAAGAAACATGAAAGTCCATGAAAGGCAATAGCAGAGAGCAATCATTTCCCCTTTAGCTGCCATTGTTTTCATCACCCAACACTGGTCATTAGCATCACAATGCAGCCTGGCCTGCAGCCAGCCAGATGTGGTGGCACATGCCTATAATTCCCGTCTTTGGGAGGCTGAGAAAGGAGGCTCGCAGGTTCAAAGCCAGCCTCAGCAACTGAGCAAGTCTCTCAGCAACTTAGTTTCCAAATAAAAAATACAGTAGGCGGTTTAGCTCAAAGGTAGAATGCCCCTGGGTTCAATTCCTAGCACCAAGAAAACAAAACAAACAAACAAAAAACGATACATCATAATGCTTACATTTCATGAAACCTCGTTATATGTTAGCAAGCTTGTGAAATCATTTCTAAAGAATTACTGTTCTTTGGATCTCTATGAAAAAAAGGTACAGACATTCCAACTTGCTAGCCCAGTGTTTGAGTTTCTAGGATGACATGGAGTGTGGTTACTCAAGTCTGTCCCTAGAGAAAGACCTAAAATCCACATTAACCCAAAGTCACCACACTACAGTATAATCATTGTCTGAAGCCATTCAACTATTCCCAAGCCAAATTCCCAGACTAAATTGAGTGACCCAAGAAATACCTTGGGCAATTGCAAAGAGCAGGCTAACCGGCGAAGGGAGAGCACCTCTGCTGAGTCAAGTTTGAGGGCACTGATGAGGTGAAGCGAGTAACGAGGACCGGCTGGCTGACGTGCTGGTGAAGTGGAGCCCCCCCGAACCCGGTCTGGTCAGTTCAAGTAACAGGCAAATGAAATCAGGGAAAAGGTAAGCATAGTTCTGCTGCCTCTACCCACTGCTTCTTCCAGGACTCCAGCCTCTCAACTTAGGACTTAGTCACACCATCCAAAGCAACTCATGCTGAGGAGAGATTTTGTAAAAGTTCTGTTTTCCTATTTGCTCAAGTTCTTTCTCTCCCCATGACCAAACCATTAGGAATAATTTATTTCTTCATTAATTATTGACTTATTTTCCCAAAGTGACCATAGGGCAGTCGACACCACAAAGAGCTTATGTATCACACTGATGTTATTTCTAGAGTCCTGTTTATATATTCATCTCTGTAGGACAGCAACCTTGACCTCATGGGTACCCCAGACTTACCTGCCTTTGCACTAACCACATAATAGTGAGCATATCCTCTCCTTTATAGTAGAGCTTCTCTCTCATTCATTGTCTTAACCTCAGTTTCTTGAACAATGTCAGGCCCAGGGCTGCACTTGTCAAATTATGTTTTCAAATAAACTGAACTGTGGCTATTTATCTAATTCACTTCTTCATATTTATAATTTTTTTCTGTTAGTAATTTTGATTCAATAATTGTGACACCTAAGGTCAAGAATAGTCCCATTCTTTTCCTGAATAGTTCTAAGGGATTAAACAACTTGAAACCACTACCTAAGAAGTGTCCAAAAACTCTCCTGAAATGTAGTTTGTTTAGAAAACAATAAAGAGTCCTATGTATATAATAGGTTTCTAGAATTGGAGGAAGAAAAATGCATTAGTCAAGGTTCTCCAAAACAAAACAAAAAAACTGATAGGAATGTGTATGTGTGTGTGTAGGGGGGGGGGTACGGAATTGGCTCACTCATTTATGAAGGCTTGGCAAGTCCAAAATCACCAGAGTCCAAAATCTACCTAGGGAAGTTGGCATTGCCGTTCAGATCTGAAGACGGTCTGAAGGCAGGACTTTTCTTCCTGGGAAGAACCTGGTCTGTTTTCTCTTAAGGCCTTAACTATTCATAGAAGGCCCAGCCATATTATGATAATCTGCTTTACTGAAAGTCTATTGATTTAAATTTTGATATTATCCAAATAGCATCCTCACTGCCACATACAGAGTGGCATTTGACCAAATATCTGGGTACCTATCTTCTATAATTTGATTATAGAAGTTAACCAAGCACAAAATTAACCATCACACAAAATATTATAATGAGAATATTTGTTTGTCTGTTGAATGTTTCCAGTTTGGTGAAGAAAAGGCTATGCAAAGACTCCACCAAGAAGCCAGAAGATAAAGATTAAGCTTTCCAACTTATACTAATTGAAATTTTGCAACTGACAATTACTTTTTCTGCATTAATTGTTCATGGAATTTAAATCTGTGAACTTAGGAAAGGCTGGGCTATGCCTGCTTCAGCAAGGAATTTTACATCTGCAATCCACTTTTCTAATTGCTATTAGTTCTTTGTATGCACCCTAAAATCTCCAGAATTAATGATCCATAGGTTAGCTTTGAACATTTCTGTCTCTCCAACATTTTTTTTCTGGTACTGGGGATTGAACCCAGGGGTGTTCTACCATCGAGCTATACCCCCAACCCTATTTTTCATTCTTTATTTTGAAACAGGGTCTCACTAAGTTGCAGAGGGTTTCACTAAGTAGCTGAGGCTGGCCGTGAACCTGTGATCCTCCTGTCTTAGCCTCCCAAGTACTGGGATTACAAGTGTGCGCCACCACGCCTGGCTTTCCCCAACATTTTTTTTTATTTTTTCTGGTACTGGGAATTGAACCTAGGAGCATTCTACCTCTGATCTATACACCCAGCCATTTTTAATTTTTGTTTTGAAACAGGGTCTTGCCAGGTTGCTGAAAGTCTCACTAAGTTGCAGAGGCTGGCCTTGAATCTGCGATCCTCCTGTCTCAGTCTCCCAAAATGCTGGTATTACAGTCATGTGCCACCATGCCTGCATGGTGCTTGTGTCTCCAACTTTTTTTTTTGTGGTATAGAAATTGCAATCAAGATTCTACTTAAATGCCATTTTTTTTTTCCGTACCGGGGATTGAACGCAGGGGCATTCTACCTCCGCGCTACACCCCCGGCCCTATTTTTTATACTTTATTTTGAAACCGGGTCTCACGAAGTTGCGGAGGGCCTCACTAAGGAAAGAGAGAGAGAGAGAGAGAGAGAGAGCTGAGGCTGGCCATGAACCCGGATCCTCCAGTCTCCACCTCCCAAAGTACTGAGATTATAAGCGTGCGCCACCACGCCCGGTTTAAATGCCATTTCTTGGAAGTCTTCCATAAATCCTTGTGCAGAATAAATAGTTTCATGTCTTCATCTATACTTCTATAATATGGCACATACTTTTATTAAAACAGGCTACGTTTATTCAAAGGATTTATATATAATTTTTTTTCTTTCTCAAAAGATTATGAGCTTCTTTATATAACTGGGTAATGTACTAGATGTTTGACTCTTCAAGTGTTGGCCTGAGATTAGCAGCATCAGCATCACCTGGGAGCATGTCAGAAATGTAGCATGTCTCAAACTTATTTCCGACCTTCTAAAAACTATACGTATTTGAACAAGCTCCCCCAGGTGACTTTATGATATTCCAGTTTAATAAGCACTATTCTGGATGTTGATATTAACAAAAATGACTAAGGCAATATTTCTGCATTAAAGGAACTCACATTCTAGTAAGGAGATCAGCATTACTCTTTAGGACAGCCCCATTCTCTCTCATATTGAGCACTTCTAAGATCTATTCCATATCCCCTTAGTCTTGAGGAATATTGAAACTCCCCTTAGTCTTTCTTCCTGCCAAATTCCTGAACTCATGTTTTCCAGATTATAGCTTGGATGTCAATTCTACATGCAATTCAAAATAAAACATACACTAAGACATAAAATAAGTGTAAGGAAATTCAACAAATTTTTTCAAAGTGTTTGTGTGTTGCTTTTTTTGTTTTATTTTATTTCCCAGTGTCTATGATTATTACCCAATCATAGGGTTAGGTCTGTCTATTGGGAAACCATGAATTCCTCAAACACGAAATTGGTTGAAGTATTTCTTTTTCATGCTGCCATGAAATTCTAAATGCTGGCACATGGCCTGTTGTTCTTCTGTTTGCTTATGTAGTTTACCTGTGGTCAGCATCAAGGTAGGGATCACTGGCTGCTGTACAATGTTACCACTAGTGTCTTATCTAGAACCTGGTGGCTGGCAGGTCCTCAGTCAATACTTGTTGATTTTGTGGATGAGTGATAAATACAATTAGATAATAACGGGCACATGCTGTAAAGGAGGGACAGATGGAAAGACAGAAATTACCCCAATAATTTGTATAAAACCTTACTTTGGAAGTAGGGGTTATTTGGTGCAAAGGTGGTTTTGTTTTTCCTCTCTCTCTCTTAATTAAAACAATCATAAGGGAAATTTTAATTTTTTATTGTGGGAAATACATATTTAAACTTGATATTTTGAAATTTAATTTAGCACACTCCTTACTACTGCTAGATTGCAATAATCAGGAAGTGTGCACTGGAAAATAATTTGTTGCCAATGAATTCAGGGGAAGGTCACTGTGACTCTATTCATCTACTTCAGGTACTTAAGTGGTCAACTAAAATCAAGAATTTAAGTCCTTAATTTCATGACTAAATTCTTCCCCCATCTCTACTGAAAGCAATTCTTGACCAAAGTTGAAGAAATGCCTCTTTGAATTTAACCAAGTATTTCCATTTTAACTTTAAGAAACATTGACAGTGTTTGGTATTTCTCTCAGGTGCTTGCAGGGGGGCTTGGTTTTAATATCTTTTTTTGAAATATTTTAGCTATTATTTTTACATAAATAGTTTAGCAGCAGGCTATATATTAAATCCTGAAGCACAATGTCTTCTTAGTATTTCTGAAAATAAATAAAAGTAGATAGAAGAAACATTTATGAAAAATTACACACTTTCTTATATATTCAGCTGAAAAAACAGAAGTTTATTAAAGAAAACAAGAGATGCTTTTAGTGAAGGCAGATAATGCCCCAAATAAACATGAATAGGATTAGCTCTTTGAAAAATCTCTGGATCTTGTTAGGGTCAGTTCTGCCAGCTCTGGTGACAACTATAATAATGGATTTATTATGGTATAGGCCTTATTTTTGCAATACCTTTAAAAGTAAAGTCTTAGAGCAGAGCTCTGCTGAGGGGACATTCATAGAACAGCTGGCCTTGGAGAATAAATGAGAAAAGGCCACCAATCTGCAGGCTTGTAGGGATGACTAATATCTGTAAAGCACTTGAGTTAACTCTGTTCCATATCTTTCTCTAGGAGCTACAGAGATGCCCATCTTCATTGCTGCCCAGTGCTCAGAGAAATATTTTACAAAGGCTATCACATTATTTTTAAATCATTATTATTAATTTCTTTGTACTGGGGATTGAACTCAAGGCCACTCTACTTCCGAGCAACCCCTCACACCCCTTTTTATTTTTTCTTTTGAAACAGGGTCTCACTAAGTTGCTGAGGGTCTCACTAAATTGCTGAGGCTGTCATTAAACCTGTGATCCTCCTGTCTCAGTTTCCCAAATACTAGGATTACAGATGTGCATCACCACACCTTGCTAAGTCTACCAAACTATCTTGACCTAATTAACTGGAAATCAAACCAGAGCAGTGTTTTACAAACTCTAAAATATTGTGCACTTGGATCTAGTTATTTTCAGCACATGGTGATGACCTACTATTTTACACATAAGTAGCACTCTTGCATTTGCAAAGTAGTAAAACATTTGAATTAACCTTTCCTATTGGAATCAAATAATTTGTAATATTCCTATAGTAAAAACGAGGATACTGAGACATGAATAAATAAACTATCTAAATCTCGCTGCACTCAATTTTGAAAAAGACATATATGGTAGATGCTAATATCGTAATAGAGGATCAGGAACTTTCTTTGACAGTATTGCCTAATGTATTTTCCCACTGATGGCAGTGACTCAACTGTAGATAATTCTCAGCTATCAAAGCATTTTCCTCCATGGTTGTACCACACAGGTGATTCTGAAGGCCTCACTCCTCATCCCTAATGAGAAACTGACCTGAAAGAATGATATTCGTTGATAATTAGTTGAAAATGTATTATGTTTGTTTTCATGTGAATAAAATGGCATTTTTCAGAACTGAATATCATTGATTTGTGTTTGCAATTGAATAAAGTAATACTCAATTTTTCTTAGTACCAAGTATGCGAGAATTACAGTTTTTCACCCAGTAGATTTATCATATTGTGATCTTAAAAACTTTTATGACTTTCCATTTTAAATAAAATTCCCTCAGTTTCTTTCTTTCTCTTTCTTTCCTTCCTTCCTTCCTTCCTTCCTTCCTTCCTTCCTTCCTTCCTTCTTTCCTTCCTTCTTTCCTTCCTTCCTTCCTTCCTTTTCTTCTTCTTCCTCTTCTTCTTCTTCTTCTTCTTCTTCTTCTTCTTCTTCTTCTTCTTCTTCGTCTTCTTCCTCTTCATCTTCGTCGTTGTCTTTTCTCTTCTCTTCTCTTCTCTTCTCTTCTCTTCTCTTCTCTTCTCCTTTCTTCTCTTCTTTTCTTTTCTTTCATACTGGAGATTAAACCCAAGGACATTCTACCACTGAACTGCACACCCAGTCCTACTTTTTTTTTGAAACAGGGTCTCACTAAGTTGCTGAGGGTCTTGCTAAATTGCTGAGGCTGGCTTCAAACTTGCAATCCTCCTGTCTCAGCCTCCCAAGTACAGTGATTATAAGCATGTGCCACCATGCCTTGTAAATTCCCTCAATTTCTTAACTCACAGCTATTCTGCAGTGGCCAAGAGAAGATATGGAAAGTACCCTATATTTTTAATTATTTTCAAAGTTCTGGATGTACATAATTGTGCTTATCTGAATGAAGCATCTCCCTTTATTTGCCAGTTTGAGACACTACATGCAACCTAACATTTCTTACAATAAATTTCCTTAGTGGTATTAGTCCATATTGTTCTGTCCACTCTGTATTGGGTGATCTTCAGCACGGATACATTACAAATGCTTGAGTTTACAGTTATAGAGCGTTTATTAAATTCCAAGCATTGTTTCAAGTGCTTCATTTAATTCTCACAAAAATCCTATAAGATGATATTAGAAAGATTAGAAATCTGAAATCTAGAGATTCTAAGTCACCTGACAGTGAACATCCCATTTAATGAAAGAGGCAGAGACAGGACTTAAACCCAAACCTAACTTCAGTGTTCATGTTCCTTACCATGATATAATTCTGTCTCTTGCTTGGAAAGAAGGAGATTTGTGATTCATTTGTACATTTATTCCATTGGGATTGAGATATTATTTCCTGATAAATTGATAAATACATGTGTTCCAAATCTGCCATTCAGGTATTTTAGGCCTATAGAACTACATTAATATGTATTTTCTGCAAGATTTTATAATTTGATTCTAATAACTTCTGAAACTTATTAATTCTCAAGGTCATACTATATTTTAATTCTGTCCTTCAAGGTGCTAAATAGCCCTTCCCATTCTGCTGTTATTAACTAAGTAAATGAGAATGCTTTGAGATGATTGATGGAATTATTAAATAGCACTCATCTTAGGACTAACCTCATTAGTCATATTTCCCAACTCTGGTATTGAACTATTTGGACTACCACTGTGAAACAAATTATATACCTATTTAGAAGTAATACAGTAAGTTTCCCACCTTATTCCAATACTTTTTGGACATAAGGATAATATAAAAATATATTTCAAAGTTTAAAAATGTTTTCAATCATTTTTGTTTATTGATGAGATTTTCAATTCAAGCACAAACATCCTAAACTACAGATAATTATTAATTTTCAAATGATAATAATTATTAATTTTTCTTCACAATATTAATGTTGGTGTAGGATTGCATTTAATTTCTAATATATTATTCTCAATATTTTACAGTATCCATTGTTGATAGAATTTTATATACTCAAAAGCAGAACAAAACAAAAAGTTCTTCAAATGTCCACTTATTTGTCTGATTTCAGTTTTAAAAATCTACATCTGAGCCGGGCGTGGTGGCACATGGTTGTAATCCTAGTACTTGGGAGACTGAGACAGGAGGATCACAGGTTCGTGACCAGCCTCAGCTACTTATGAGGCCCTCCACAACTTAGTCAGACTCTCTTTCAAAATAAAAAATAAAATAGGGCTGGGGGTGTAACTCAGAGGTAGAATGCCCCTGGGTTCAATCCCCAGTACCATAAATAAATAAATAAACAAACAAACAAACAAATAAATAAAATCTATGTCTGGAATTGGACCTTTTTTTCTGAAAGCTCTTTTGCTTCAAGTTCAAAATATATATGTAATAAAATTTAAGATTCTACAATATATTTTTGAAAAATCCACACACATACCTGGCCGAGTTTATTATTTTCATAAAATACTTTCGCTTTTCGTATAGATAGAAAATCTGATAAGATTTTCACAGTAAAATAATAAATCAGACTCTTTTTAAATAAATCATGTATTTCTTACGTATGAAGACGCTTGCAGTGTTTGATTTTCTGGAGAACTATCAAACATCCTTGACTTTGCTGCTTTCATGCTATTATTTTTTATGTATTTGTTTTTGTATGGTTTGGTTGGCTTCTTTCCCTTTTTAATTGGCTAGGACTTGTTGCTACATTCTTCTCCAAAATTCTTTGGTTCCTATTGCATTTGACAATGTGCTGCTTAAATAAACAAATAATTAAAAAGGCTGTGTTATTCTCTATTTCCTTACAACTTTTCCTTGCAATCATATGATCAGGGTTTGTTTGAAATGATGGCTTTCCAAATAAACACATAACATCCTGTCCTCTCTCTTTAATAAACGGCATCTGAATTTCACCTCATTCTCCACTACTGCAATTAATTTAACCTTCCGCATGTTCTGGGGCCACCGCTTTTTTGTGGTTGTTTTCTGGATGCTACAGAACAAAGGTTGGAATAGGAGCTCTGTACTACCCCCAATTTAGAATTTAATTAACCACCAAGTTAAAAGTGAGGGCAGTGCCCAATAAGCCCACAGTGAAAGTCGTGGCTGCCCTAACCCTGGTAAGAAAGCAGCTGGGAGTTTTAAATTGAGATCACTACCAGCCTAGCCGTGGGTTTCGGCAGTGACAAACTGTACTTACAGATTCCAACAGCCCCTGATGAAAAGCTGTTCTCATTCCCTAATGCTTTATGGGAGAGCTGCAGCTACTTGGAATATTTTTCAAGCAGAAAGCCATCATCATGACAACACAAGAGTAAAAGAGGGCAAAAAAAATTTCTTTCTGGTAGGGAAATAAAGACATCTTAAGCTTGACTTCAAAAGCTCTCTACAGCAAACAGTAGCTGTGGAAATACCGTTTCATCTTTGCCTCTGGGATATTATTAAGCTTTTCTAGTAGCTCTAACTGCAGGAGAAGGGATTACAGAAGTTGCTGCTGTGTAGCTGCCTGCCATACAAATATCTGGAAAAGCTGGGATCATGGATTTGTATTAGGGCCAGTGATTAGCCAGCCCCAAGAAACTGACCCAGTAATGAATACCACAACACACTCCTTTTCATGCCATACAAACAAACGCACGCAAGACACTTCCATTTCTTGCTGAAATGTCAAAGACTTCTCCTCAGTCAAAGTTTGCAAAACACAACAGGGGCCACTTCTGGCTGTACCGACCAACAGTGTGCACAGCCCAGCCATGCCAGGGACGCTGCATTAGCCAGAGTCCTGCCACATTTCCAAGATGAGGCCCCACTGCAACCACCCAGGTGGTCCTGGTGTGGAAACTGTGCTGTATCATTTTAAAACAGAGATCAGGAACTCAATAAAAATTAGTAATCAAAAGTGCTTTATTACTACTGTTTATTTGATTTGACTGCTCAATATGTTTTTTTTTTCAAAATCATTTTTTCATCTGAATGTAACTAATGTCCATTTGGTACAGATGGATTACTTGTTATTTTGAAAAAGGAAAAACAAAGCAATTCCATTTTTTAAAATGAATGAGTATATATATACAGTGCATTTAAACATGCCATCAAAGACTTGGAGCCAAGATTGAGTAAAATTCAGTTCCTCAGAATAAATAATGCCACAATACAGCTAAGTCTCCTAACAAAATAAAATAAATGATGGCTACTAAATAATTACTAAGTGACTTTACAGTTGGCATTTTGTTTTTACAGATTATCATATGAAAAAGAATCTAAAGTGTAAGATACATGCATATGTATTATATTTGTTATGAAAAATGCAATATATTTAGTGGCTAAATTTTTCTTCTCAAGACTAAGCAATGCTAGAGCACAGAATGATGGACCTAAAATACACACTTAAGATAGAACCACAAGGTATTTTCAAACATAGAATGGAATTATTTTTAGAAGCATTAACTTAATTGGATTTTGGCAGAAGCTGGTATATTTGACAGCTCTTCTATAGGCATAATCAATTATAATATATTGATGTTTTTAAAAGTCTTCTAATAATTAAGTCTCAGCAAAAGAGGTTTGTATTCCTAATTTTTCTATGCAGGTGAAATCATTCTGTGATCATTGTCTGACTCCACGCCTTGTCTAGCTCATCAGTGAGATACATTTGTGCAGCTGCGCCATTATTGTTCTCCTCAATTTTATTTTTCTCCAGTTCATTTTCAAACTGCAATATGTTTTACAGTATCTACAGTCACTATCCAGCAATAGATATTTTGATAAAAGAGGATCCATGACAAATCTACTGCTCCAGAATTTATACTGAAAAATGAATGCTTTTAAACAAAAACATTACAAGTACTTAGTCTATTGTTTTATTTTATTATTTGAGGTGTTATTTATTCAATAAATAGTGAGGTCTTATCTTGCATATCAGTAGATTTTAATAGGCTTCCAAGAAAAAGCAACAACTAAAATTTTATTTAATCTACTAATTGAAGAGAAAGTGCATCTATATCTCTATCTACCTAATTTGAGAAAAATGATATGGTTCTGCAATGTAGACTGGAATTATTATAACCCTTTTAGATTATAATAAGACTTTAGGCTTTTATAAAAACTGGTTTAAAAATATGTTTTATTTCAAACAAACAGCTGATTTAGAAATATCTGTTGAATAATGATATCATAAAAAGCTTATCTAAATTAAATGTTGTTATAAAATATACCCATGTACATTAATTAAAGATAATGAGGAAGATGATCAAATTATCATGTGTTTTGGTGAGGATAAAATATTTTTAGGATTTTAAAACAGTTTAAAGTTCTAGGGTTCCTTCTTGAGATGTAACTATTTGCATTCCATCTCTCGACACGAAGCTTTAAATATCAAAGTGCTTTGATGAATAATAAATACAAATATAAATGAATAAACAATCTGATGCCAGGAAAGAAGCAGATAAATATTCAAAGGAGGTGACTTTGTGGTTTTTTTTAATTTTGTAATGTATTTTGCATTTGGCCTAGTCAACAAATAGATGAAAACAAAAATAAAATAAAATATTTACCATACAGATAAGCCACCCGTAGTTTCCCTATTTCCTGATGAGTCGAAGCTACATGCACCCAATATTCTGTCCTGCGGGATGATGCTTTGGTTTTGGCATTTTATTCCCGATAATGTCATGGGGGTGGTCTAGGAATTGTGGGGGTTTCTAAAGTGGTTTTAAAAAAGCATTCCTTGTGGCAGAAGAAAAACAGCATTTGATTCTCCTGCGGCTCTTGCTGCTCAATCAAATTTATTGCCAGCTCAGGGCCTGGCCTGGAGAAGTGCCCTGTGCTGTTCCTGTGTCACTGATGCAGAAGCGCTCACCATGGGCAGCCCAATTCAAGGGATTTCATGTCTGGGAATCAAGGGATGGTGGCGAGTATTCAATGGCTCTGAACTAGAAAACTTCAGAGAAAGGTGCTTATTTGTATGATATACTAGGAAAGCCAAGATATATAATCAGAAGTACAGACTCCATCACTGGTTCCCTGTTTGGCTGGGAAGGTCAGAAGTCAGGCTGATGAAATAAAAGGCAGAGAGTTAAAGTTTTCCTCCTGCTGTGATCAGATGTTCTTAGGATTCCAGCGGAGGTAATCTTTAAAGGAAACATGGCACAGCTTTGGAAGGCTTTGTGATCATGACCTACCAGTAGCCCATGGGCTCATTGGAGGGGCCAGTACAAGCTAGCCTGTGGTCAATTTTTATCCTGCTATTCTTAGATACTCTAAAATTACAGATCTTAATCTCTGAGGTAGGACTTTAACTCCCACCATGCAGAGGTGCCAAAAATAAGGCACAAATGATTTCTTCTTAAAATAAGGTAGAAAGGATTTATGTACCCATGTCTTCTCTAATGCTCCAAACTCAGTAATAACCTCTATTTTAAGATTATTTATAATTTACAAAGGGCTTACAAACGCCATATGAATCAGTTCTCAGAACAACCTGTGGAGTTAATATGGAAAATTATAAACTGTCTCTCCTTTTTTTAAACAGAAAATAGAGTTTTTAAGAAATAAGTGCCTTTCTCTGGCAAATAAACAAGAAATAAACACAAGCTTCTTGGCCCTGCTTTCATGTCTAGGGCAGACAGTAATACTTAGGACTCTGTTCGCTTCAGTCCTCTCAACACAATAGTCATGGCATAAACCAACAACAGACCACGTCACACAGAAAGAAAAGTAGTTTACCATTCCACTGTCATGGACCAATGAAAGGCAAAGACACAGAATATCTGGAAAATCTCCAGATTAACTAACATGTTTCAGGTAATGGAATTTCAGTAGGAACATATCCTAACCATAAGCAAATATGATGTCAAATGAGTTTTGTTTTGATGCACAGTATCTCAATGCATGGTAATCACCTATATATTGAATAAACAAGTATGAAAGTTTTAAAAACCTCTGAGTAAAAATGGAAAAGAAAATGAACTTCCCTATATCACACAGGAATAACAACCATGTTGAAGGAGGAAAAAACAAAACCAAAAATACATAGATCAAATTAATGCATGTAGCTTTTGAATACAACTGTTTCACTTCATACGCTCAGTCTAAGGGAAAAATATAACTGCAAATAAACCTTGAACTCTTTCTTATAAGTTGTGTTTCCATAGTAGTGTGGGTCTAACAATTCTGAAGCTTTTTTATGTATATTGTCAGACTGGGTAAATGAGTAAGTGTATTAGTGTTGGGGGCTATGGTTCTCCTTATGGAAGAGGGGGCATACAAATAGTGACAGGGTAAAAGCAACCATGAATCCAGGAGGTGGATTAAAGTTGGAGGCATCGGTATGTATTCATTGCATATACATACACACTTAACACACACACACATAGATATACACATCCATACACACTATAACTACATGCATTTAGACATACATGCAAACATATATACACATGTACACACACACATTTGCAGACATCTAAGTTCTATGAACCAAATGAGCTTGGACACGACAATATTCCAATAAGAATATGATGCACAGATCTTGACCTGTAAAATATGATTCCCCACTGAAAGGAACCAAGACTTCTTGGAATATTGGAAAGATTTATTTTAAGACTGGAAAATGAGCATGGGTGATCTTTCAGAATGTAAAATGTGCTTGATAAAACAACAACAACAACAATAATAATAATAAATAAATAAATAATAGAAGGACGAAAGAACCAAATGAATAGGGGTTCTCAATATCCGGATTTGGGGAAAATAAGGGCAATATGAGCCTAAAAATAATGAGAGAATAGAAGATAATCTATTAAATAAAGTAGCAATTTGTAAATCCATTCTAATAATAGAGAAAAATAATAGAAAGAAGATAGATGATAGGTGTATAGATAGATACCAACATAAGTAAGTAGGGGAGAAAGGCAGGCTCTTCATTACAGTAGAAAGTCAACTGATACATGTGGAGGAAATAGTGAAGATAGAAAAAAAATCATCATTTTTCCACCATAGTAGCAAAAATTGTATCCGGCAAGAATCATCAACAGAGGCTAAATCCAGCCATGAGGGTTTTGAGGAAAGTGTTTCCCCACAGATAGCTACTATTTGTAAAGGAAAATAGTTAAAACAACAAGTCAGGCCTGGTGGCACATGCTTGTAATCCCAGTACTTGGGAGGCTGAAACAGGAGAATCACAGATTCAAAGCCAGCCTCAGTAACTTAGTGAGGCTCTCTGCAACTGAGACCCTGTTTCCAAATAAAAAAGGTTTGAGGGTGTAGTTCAGAGGTAGATTGCCCCTGGATTCCATCCCTAGTACCACAAAAACAAAACAAAACAAAAAACTATCATTACCTGGGAAGGACTCAAATTTACTTTTGTGAATTGGCTCAATATATGTGTAAAATAAATTGATAGACTCCTAGTAGGTGGCAGTAAATAATTCAGACCATCTTACTAACACTTTAACAAATTCCTATCATTCTCTCATGGCTTCCTAAAATTAGATGGTTTTAAGTAACACAAAACTCTCCCTGGTAGTAACCACTTCTTTTTTTTATACATGCATTGGTGCATTATAGTCTCACATCATAATGTAGTTCATAGTGATAGTGACATACATGCACACAGCACTTGGTGAGCTTCTCCCAGCTCCCTCCACACAGATGAAGTCTTTCATGAACAACACTGAGTTAATTTATCTCCAAGTCCCTAAGATCAACTTCTCTGAGTAGACTATAAATAAGCCCAGGAAAATCATATGATATAAACATCCTCCATGTTCAAAGTGAAATCTCTGAATCTCAAAAATCGTAGGATTACCATCATCATCATAATCATCATCATCACAACATTTATACAACTTTCACTGTGTGATAAGATCTTCATATAATAAACTAATTTAATAGTCAACTGAGCAATTTGCTAGAACATAGCCAATTCTGAGAACAATTGTAGATTCTTAGAATAGGTTTGTTTCCCGAATTATTACTCCTTTAGTCTGTCTGGTTATCTTTATGCACAAGTATATTTTTGTAAAAATATATCTCAGGAAATCATGATTACGTTTTGAGGTAAGTAAGTTAGAAAATTTATATGAGAGTTGCTCTGTTTGTTACCTGCAAAGTTGTAGGCATTCAAATATATAGACTGCAACTCGCTCCATGATGACTAAAATTCCATACAAATATTGTTTGGTTGATGCAAGAGAATTTGATAAATGGGAACTAAGACTCCACAGTAATAGAGAACATAGGATCTGGACTGAGAAGAGTCAACGGTGTTAAGCTCCAGCCCTGACAGCTTTAACTGTATGATTTTAGGAAAGTTACTCAGCATCTTGAGCATAAATTTTTTTTTATCAGTAAAGATAAAAAAATGGAATAGTTGTAAAATACCATTTTCACAAGGCTGTTGTAAGGGTCAAATTATAAAAGAATGTTCGAGTTCGTTATAAACTATAAAGTAATATCCAATAATTGGTATTATTTGGATGATCGTTTTCAGGATAATCATCCATATAATTCGAGAATCATTTTATTAAATCTCAGAAGAAAGTTATACAAATCTCAAATTGATAAAATAACTACAATAATATATGATGAATCTCATGGTGGTGCAACAAATGTGTACAGCAATGAGAAACTGCAGAGCAAAACACAATCCTAAAGTGATGTCTCTCTTCTATATTTTTATGTGAAAGGCTCTGATTCTGGGAATATGGTGTTATATTTCCTTTTTACATGTATCAATATTATTATAGCATATCAAACTCTGTGACAGGTTAAAGGAATTCTGACAGATATCAAACACTGAATTACAATAGGTTTAAATTTCCCTAGAAATTTAAATGAACTGTTACTCATACCTTAAAAAGTGTTACATGCTATATAATAAATAACTGAACATGACCGCAAAGCATTTTAAATATGATGCTTTATGTTTAGTTTTGACACACTCTATCAACATTTTTATAAGAAACCTACAAATCTATAAAAAGTTGAGAATGAATATTTATCTGATTATGAATTCAGAAAACACTTTCTAAGTCTAAAAGCTGAATTGGGAGATGGGGAGAAAGCAAAAGATACAAACTATACTATATATGATGAAATCCATTAAGAATAATTTTAAAAGGTAAGGAATATAGATATGAAATAATTTTAAGAAATAGAAGGTAAAATAATAACCATAACTGTAAACTGTTAATGCACATTATAACTACTTAAATATTAATAGAACACCAAAAAAGAATATGGATATATTTCAGAGAAAAATAAATACAAATTATACATAATCATGTGAAACATATTTTAATATTTTTATTATTTAATCTTTTTATTTTTCAGATTAAAATATCAAAGAGCTACTATGATTTATCACTAAATCAACCAACATTTTAAAAGTTATATTTAGTATGTGTGCACTAAAAGGCTCATCTATATACTCTGCTAGTAAGAGTGTAAATTGGTACAACCTTTCTGGAGAGCAATTTGTCAATAAATACCAAGGTCTGTAAAAAGTTCATACCCTTTGGTACAGTAATTTCTCTTATAGAACTCTATCCCAAGGAGCTAATAAAAATCTAGAAAAAACATTTTAATTCAAAGATGAAAATCATGACACATGTATAACAACAAAACCCTCTTATAAGCAACTAGAATGTCTAATATTTTATAATAATCAAATATATTTTAATATAGCTATAAGATAGAACATGTGGTCTGATTAAATGTACATTTTTAAACAGAATTTAATGACATGAGATAATGCTTATGATTTGTAGTTAAGTTAAAATAAGAACATAATTCTGTATCAATTCCACTTAATATATTATGTTGATAAAATATAAAGTAAATGAATAATTATGACTTCAAATGCATAAATATTGAGACTGATAAACTATATCAAAATGATTCTAGTATCTGTCTATATAATGGAACTTTTATTATATATTTCAATTTTCCTGTATGTTCTAAGTTCCTTACTATTAGCACATATTTTTCTGAAAAAAAAATATCAAAAGTACTCATATTTCAATATATTTTATCATCTTTTCAAAGTGAGGTTACATTTATGGGTCTAAATATTTAAATTTTCCAAATGGATGTCATCAAAAACCATATAAAATTGCAATTATGTACTTGAAATCATTTTGTACACATGTACAACACACACATATATAATCAAGATACACTGTTCTTGCCAAGAACTTAAAATGATAATAATTTTTATAACAAAAGGATTTTTTTACTTGATTGCATACTCTGTAAAAAATTTTGATGCCTATTTGACTATAAGTCATTTCTATCTCCTCACATATTTATTTTATGAGATGAAGGAGTGGCAACTGGTGTATCAGATCAATGTTAAGACCTTGTTTTGCCATTCTTCACTTGCTGTTTCCAACTGCAAATTGAAAGTTTCTGATTTACAAGTAGCATAACAATTGTATTTTCATCAATACATCCCATATAAATGCATTTCATATAGCATAATATGCAAAAAGCGTAATGAAAGAGGATGTCCAATTTCTTCATTCTAGATTTTACAAAAAGAAGCATAAATAAGTAATACTCTTTTCTTTATATTTCCAGCAATCCTAATAAGACCTTTGATGATTTTATCACAATCTACCTATGTTATGTTTGCTATGAATATACTCGAAATGGCTTTAAAACATACCTAGTGGGTATTCTACTGTGTTTGTTGAAGTGGGGTGGGGAGATGTGTTAACGAGCTTTCCATCACTAGGACAAAGTATCCAAGAAAAACAACTTACAAGAGGAAAGATCTAGTTTGGCTCACGTTTTCAGAGATTTCAGTCCATGGTCAGTTGGCTCCATTATTTTGGGTTTTTGGTGAGACAGAACGTTATGGCAGAAGGGCATTGCAGAGATTGCAGAGAAAAACTGCTCAGTTTTTGGCATCTGAGAAGCAGAGAAACAGAGAGAGAGAGAGAGAGAGAGAGAGAGAGAGAGAGACAAAATAAGGAGACAAAGATAAGACATTCCCTTCCGGGGCATGCCCCCAGTAACCCATGTCCTCCAATCATGCCCCACCAAATACAGTCAAATACAGTTTCCTCCTCCTCCCAATAATGCCATCAAATATGAATCCCTCAATGAATTAATCCACTGACGAGGTCAGAGCCCTCACGATCCAGTCACTTCCCCAAATCCCCACCTCTGAACACTGCTGTTCTGGGAACTGAATCTTCAGCACTGAACCTTTGGGGAATGGTCCAGATCCAAACAGTAACAAGAGGTAAGGAATACTGTAAAACAAGCAAACAACCACTTCAGTTGAGTCATACAACTCAGGACTTGGTTGTGTTTGCACCTTACAAGGAAGGATTAAATGGGAACTAAAGGGAATGAACTAGTTCTTAGAGGCTTTACTTTGAAATTACAAATTTTTACTAGTCTATCCATAGAAAAGACGTTAACTAGCCGGGCGTGGTGGCGCACGCTTGTAATCCCAGTACTTTGGGAGGTGGAGACCGGAGGATCCGGGTTCGCGGCCAGCCTCAGCTCTTGCTCTGTCTCTCTCTCTCTGTCTCTCTCTCTCTCCTTAGTGAGGCCCTCCGCAACCTCGTGAGACCCGGTTTCAAAATAAAGCATAAAAAATAGGGCCGGGGGCGTAGCGCGGAGGTAGAACGCCTCTGC
>PVJS01021684.1:0-20868 GCA_004027185.1 Glis glis
TGCTTTATTTTGAAACCGGGTCTCACGAAGTTGCGGAGGGCCTCACTAAGGAGAGAGAGAGAGAGAGAGAGAGAGAGACAGAGAGACAGAGAGACAGAGAGAGACAGAGAGAGAGCGAGAGCTGAGGCTGGCCGCGAACCCAGATCCTCCAGTCTCCACCTCCCAAAGTACTGGGATTACAAGCATGCGCCACCACGACCGGCCTACAATTAAAACATTTTATGGTTCAAAGAACACTATCACAGAAGTGAAGAGATAATTTATGGAATGGGAGAAAATATTTGCAAATCATATAGCTGATAAGGAATATGTTTCTAGAGAACTCTCACAATGTGACAATGCAAATGCAAATAACCAAATTAAATTGGGAAAACCAAATTTGAAAACCAAACTTAAAATGGGCAAAAGATTTGAATAGATATTTCTCCAGGGGAACATATGCAAATGGACAACAAGCATGTGAAAAGATGCTCTATATCATCAGACTTAAGAAAAAAAACCACACTGATACCACTTCACACCTACTAGGATGGCTATAATAAAAAAGATAGATAATAACAAAAGTTGGTGACGATATGTGAAATCAGAGCACACACAATGCTAGTAGGAATCTAAAATGTTGCAAAGAGTTTGGAAAACAATTTGGCAGTTCCTCAAAAAGATAAACATTGAGATACCATATGGCCCATCAATTCCACTCTAGGTACTATATATACTGAAAAGAATTGAAAACATATGTTCACATCAAGTCTTGTACATGAATGTTAATAGCACAATTTATCATAAGATCTCAAAACTGGAAACAACACAAATGTCTATCAATTGATAATGGATAAATAAATTGTGGTATATCCATATGATGGAATATTATTAAGCCATAGTGCTGAATGATGTACTAATATATGCTATAATATGAATAAGACTTGAAAACATTATGCTAGATGAGAGATGCTAGATAAAAGAGGGTACATATGGTTTGACTCCATTTACATAAAATGCCCAGAATAGGCAAATTCATAGAGACACAAAATGAAGTAGTATTATCATAGGGTTGAGGAAGGAAAGAATAGAGAGTAACTGCTAATGAGTATGGGGTTTCTTTACAGGTGATGAAGATATTTTGGATTTAGTGATCACGGTTGTGTGATTGTCTGCAGATATTGTCAAATATAGCATGGGGGTCAAAATAGTCCTGCCTAAGAACCATTGTCATAGAACTGTATGCACTGATGCGAAAAGATCTTAAAGATATATTATTAAATGATAATTTTTAAAAGATGTAGAATAATAAAAATTGTCTTATTTTTTATTTCAATGTTTGCTTTGGGCTGGGGGTATAACTCAGTGGTAGGATGATTGCCTGGCATGTGCAAGGCCCTGGGTTTGATCCTCAGCAACACACACACACACACACACACACACACACACACACACACCTTGCATTTCTGCATTCAGGAAAGAAGAAAACCACAATTGGATAGTGTAGGAATTGTCTGCAACATAATTTTCTTATATGAATAAGTAGAATATTCTACCTACATCAAAGTTATAGTAGAATGATTAAGAGGTCACATTTATGGATGTTTTTCTTTTAATAATTCTTAGATGAAAGATGATGCACCATAAAGAAGACATTTTTCTTTTTTCTATTCTATTCTTAACAGAGCACTAAAATTATTCAGTCTGTTTCCCACAATGATTAAAGCACAATTATATAAATAAAAATAAATCAAACTTCTGCATATTCAAGGAAAGAGAACACAGGGAGCACCTGTTTCCACTTTAATTGCCACAGAGAACACTGAATCTAAATTGGATTCTCTCAGAGACACTACCTTAGTTTAAAATAACCAAGGCAAAATGACTGGAAATGTAGGACTCCCCTATTCAGACTGACTTGCACAGCAATAGTAATGATTAACATCTTAGGATTCGTCAAATGTGTCAGGCCCTTCACTGTTTTAAATTACATTACAACATGATCCTATGAGTTATGGCTCAAGGGATACCTCCCTTTTAATAGGTAAACACACTGAGGTTTAATAAGATTCAGAACAAATTGGTAACAATTGGTGAGATTTAGGCCTGAATCCAGCCCTGTTTAATTACAAAGCCCATATATTACACCAACTTCCTACTATTTTTTAAATTTAAATTTGAAGAAGATTGAAAAAAAGGTATCATTTGTATTGGATTCTTTACTACAGAGAGCTGAATTTTCAACCCCTACTTTAACAATAAAGACAAAAAAATCACTATGGTGATCATCTTGCAAATATGTCATGACAGGGACCGTAGAAACTTGTGATACTGGGATTTATACTGGGTCTAGAGAAGGCTGATATGATGACTGGCTGCTCCCAATGAGACAGGGGAGGAGGTCAGAAGCAGAGATGCTTATTAAATGTGGAGCCAGGATTTGAACTTATGCCTGCTCATTGCTGACTTCTTGCTCTTTCTATAGAATTCAGGACCATATTCATCTACCAGTCAGAAAATCTGAAAACTTGAATCCTGGGAATGATCTGGTCTGGGTCTCCAACACAGTTGCAGTCCCTTTGGGGGATTTAAGAAAATGTTCCTTAGTAAGGGCACCCAATGAAGACTCTTTCCATGTTGAGTAGCTGTAAAAGGTGCTTCCACATCTATTATTATATTTTAACATCATAGCAACCCATGAAATAGTAAGTCAGCATTTATTATAATTTAATTTTATATAATTTCTAATAGGTCACATGTCAATGAGGGGGACAAGATACATTTTTAAATTCCATGTGTCATGTTATCTACATTACCAGGCTCCATATGTAGACTACCTAAATTTTTTTTCCAGGAACATGTGTACTGCATAGTTTAATAATAATTGAATCCTTCACATGACTTGTGTTGAATTCCTCCTCATCTTTGTCCCAGGAGTAGACAGAAACATTTCAATAGATTTCTAAGGGCAATATTTACTCTCACAAACTGCTTCAGTATCTGAGTCTTTATTCCTACCTTGCTTACTTTATTTCAAGAATTTGTTTAAAATGTTCCCATAGAAACATCTGGAGGAGAAAGTGATGAGCTATGTAACATTTGCAGTAGATGTCTTTCTGAATTTTGGACATCCATTCCACAAGAGAATTGAGGTGGTGGTTTTCCTTGAGGCAGAAAACATTTCTAAAGGGATTCTCTTCACATTTCTCCTGAATGTTTTAGTTTATAAACTCATACTCCATAATTTTAATGAAACATCCCAATGGCTATTACAATATCTCAGTTTTATAATGATAACTGAAAGGGCATGCCCTCACCTATGCTACTGCACAGCTTCATCTCTTTGCCCAGTATCCCCATGACTTCCCAATGCTGAGGTTGGGTCATGGAATACTGGACACCACATATCTATGACCGGGCTTATTGAACAGATGATTGCTGGAAACTCCTGCAGCTGGACTGGATGACAAAGAGGAAAATAAACAAGAAAAATGTACACTAAAGCTCAGTGGTGTACTTTTTGAAAAAAAAAAAGAAGTAACAGACAGATTAATGTCAACACCAGGAATTCTTCCACACTTAGATGATCATTGAGACCCAACATTTTTCATAATAACACCTTAAACACTCATGAATTCTCGAAAATGAGGAAATCTGATAAATGTAGAGGATGTTGAAATTTTCCCTTACTGCTATTTACATCACTTTATTATTTACATCTGTACCACCAAGACTTGAAGTGGAGGCAATCATTCTGTCAGAAGGCATGGCGCTCTGCAGCTTTTGTTCGGTGCATAGGGGAGAGCAATAACTAATGCTGTCTGCTGCTGCAGGTCCTAAATCATTTGTTCTTATCTTCACTAGACAGTTTTATATGTGAAGATTTCCCTTATCCACCTCTTCAAGCTGATCAAATTGCAAAAAATCACTGAATGGGATGCTATATTGGCCTCACACGTGAGCAGCTGGACCTATAAATTAGCTAGTGAGAAGTGCTTATATATTCTAAGGGGCATGATAGTTTAGTGATGGTGAGAAGCTTTGATGCTTTTAGTGGACTACTGCAGGGAATTTTTTTATGGGGAAGGTAGAATGGATTGGTCACAGTCGTCTTACAGGACAAAAGGACTGTCTCAATGTGCAACCCTTGAATATGTTGTTAGCTCACTATGTTGTATAATACACAACATAACATAGCTTCCTTAGCTGTCACCTGCATATCCTGTAGAAAAGTGGACCCTAAATGAGATAGTTAAATCTGCATTCCTTGTCCACTGATTATATTTTGTTTCTAATGGCCAGTTTCTGCAACCATTATCCCAAAGGGTAGGGTTAGCTGTGGTTTGGAAATTGCTTTACCTAGCACAAAAACACTCTGACTTATGCTATTGTGCTTTGAATGTCTGTTCTTTCTTTCTTCTGTCTGTGGAATCCAGGTCAAAAGTCATCTCCTCTGAGTGGACTTATCTATGAAGAGCTGGTCTTTGGCTCCTCTGTGTCTCCTCCACAAGAGTTCTATAACTGCAGTATTCGGCATGTTAATGCAGGCTACGTGGCAAGCATTGGTTTAATACAACGGCTACAATTATGAGCAAATACGACATGGTTCCAACTTTGAAGGGATTTATAATATAGTAACTCTTGCCAGGCGTGGTGGTGCATGCCTGTAATCCCAGTACTTGGGAGGTTGAGAAAGGAGGATCACAGGTTTGAGGCCAGCCTCAGCAACTTAGTGAAACTCAGCAACCTAGTGAGACCCTGTTTCAAAAAAAAAAAGCCATAAAAAAAGGGCTGGGGGTATAGATCAGAGGTAGAATGCCCCTGGGTTCAATTCCCAGTAACACACACACACACACACACACACACACACACACATACATATGTTTATATATATAAATGTTTATATACATATATGTTTATATATGTAAAATTAACTTTTATTTATGCATCAAATTCACCCACTAAAAAAAAATATATATATATATATACATATATATATATATATATTCTAAGAAGGTATACACTATATTATCTTTTTATTGTCAGCAACTAGCACAAAGATTTGCACAGGAAAATCAAATAGCATAAAGTGCTTATTGATTGAATACATGTTATTAAAATGTACTTAACTGATTAGCAGATAAAAGTGACTCTTAGTGTAAAATATACAAATACAAAAACTTAAGCAAAATTGGACCAAAATTTGGGAATTTTTTATAATGGAGTATTCATATTTATATAACTAAAAAAGGATACATGGATCACTAATTCACCGATTCATGAAGTTGTTAACATTCATTGAGCTAATACATGAATCACATTAAGATATTTTTCCATATCTGTATATTATACTAAATTTTGAAAATCTTGTAAGAAGTTATTTAAATGTAGGGACAAAGGAAATTTATAGTCAATTTTCTCAAATCTGTTAGAAATGATGGCAAATGATATCTTACTATAAACAATGATGATCATTTGGTAATTAGACATATCATTGTCTATTTTGAAAAATCAATTTACAATTTATTTCACAGCCTGCTGATTTTATTTTGAGTGAACAATTAGTAGATTGTCTGAAATTAAAAGCTAATGAAGTTTTAGGTCCATTTGGAAATGTAGCATTCTTAAATGACTAATATTCTGTCCAAGTAAGTTATGTTTCAGTAGATCTTATCCCAATGGAATACATTTGAATATTTTATACATCCAGTAATTTTAAGAGTTGATTGGATTATGTTTAAATTTTATATTCTAAATTTTGAAATTCTATGAGAACTAAATTATTAAAAAATTAACATTTGGATGAATTTCTTATACTTTGGCAAATTGTAATTATACATCACAGTGAGTTTCAAAGTCATACAAACACACATGTTCACAAGTCTTGGTGTGTTTCCCTTCAGGTCCCACCCCACTACCCATGCCTTCTCATACATAATAGTGATATTGGTAGTGATACCTTCATACACTGGCATAGAATAATTTGAACTGTTTCTTTCATCAGTTGTTCCCTTTCCTCTCCCCACCTCGCTCCACCAATCCCCTTCCACTATTCTACTGTTTTATCTCCTCAATTATCTAAAGTCTCTTTTGTTTCCTATTTTCTCTCTAGCTTCCACATATGAGAAAAAGCAATCAATCCTCGACTTTCTGAGATTGGCTGATCTCACTCAGCATAATATTCTCTAGTTCCATCAATTTTCCTGCAAATGACATAATTTTGTTGTTTGAAACTAAAAGAATTTGTGACTACTAAGCCAGTATTAGAGAAAACACTTAAATAAATAAAACACAAAGAAGAAAAAAAAATAAACACCAGAACAAGAAAAGGGATGAATTCCATCATATGAGCAAATAAATAAAGGAGAACTAATACTACATCACATAGAAAATATAATCCAAATGGCAAGAAATAAAAATCATCTCTAATATAACACTGAATGTAAATGGTCTCAACTTCCCAATTAAAAGACACATACCGGAAAAGTGTGTTAAAAATCAAAATCCAAGTATACACTGCTTGCAAGAAACTCATGTTATAGGCAAAGATTTTCTCAGGCTAAAGGCTAAAGGATGGAAAAAGATATTATATGCAAATGGTGACTGAAAGGAAGCAGGGGTAGCTACCCTCATATCTGACAAAGCAGAACTTTAAGCCAAAACTTAGGAGAAGAGACAAAGAGGATCACTTCTTATCGATAAAGGGAACAATCCCACAAGAAGATATAGCAATAGTAAACATTTTTGCCCCAAACATCAGCATACCCATTTGCATAAAACAAATACTACTTGATATTAAGACTCAGATAGACCCCAATGCAATAATAATGGGAGACATCAACACATCTCTGTCACCATTAGATTGGTTATCCAGACAAAAGATCAGTAAAGATTCATCAGACCTGAAAAATACTATAAACAAATGAACCTAATAGACATCTAAAGAACATTTCAACCAAAAACAGCTGAATTCACATTCTTCTCAGCTGTTCACAGAACCTTATCCAAAACTTCTTTAGAATTTTCTAAGAGTAAGTAGGCTTTTGGGTTCCATCTGTTCTATGGAGTGACACTGAATGAGTGAAGTCTGATTTCATCCCATAAATATACAGTGTGTAAACCTCTGGGAAGAGATTCAACCTTCTGGCATGAAGCTCTGATCTTGTGATTACCCAGTAAGAACTCTTGTAAAGTTCTTTAAGTGAAAGAATCCAGTTTCAAAGACAAAAAAATAAATAAATAAAGCAGAAGTCATATAACAATCTCAGTAGTTGCAGGGAAAAATTGTAAAACTCATACTCTCCAAGATAAAATTCTCAAGTTTAAGAAAAGAAGATAATTCCCTCAACCTAGGAAAAGGGCATCCACAGAAATCCTAGAGGTAATATAACTAAACAACAAAATGCTTTTCCTCTAATAATCATAAATAAGACAAAGATGTCTGCTCTCACCACTCCTAGTCATTATTTTACTGGAGGCACATGTGATGAGACAAGAAAAAAGGCACACAGATCAGTAACAAAGTAAGAAGACTGGTTGTATTCATAGAGTTATGATTGCCTACATAGACAATGCTAAAGAATCTATACAGGAGCTACTAGAACTAGTGAGTTTAACAAGACAGCAAGATGCAAAGCCAACACATAAAAATAAACATTATTTCTATATACAAGGAATAATTGGATATTTAAGAACATATACTATTAGAATATCCCCCACAAATATGAAATATATAAGTTTAAATCCAGAAAAAGCATAATATTTGTGTACTGAAAACCACAAAATATTGATTAAGGAAATCAGAAAATACATAAATAGAGAAGAATTGAGACACCTAATATTGTTAAAATGCCAATTCCCTCCAAATTTGTGTCGTGATTCAATTCATTCCTAGAAAAATTTCAACAAAACCTTTTGTAGAAATAAGTAAGTTTATTCCAAAATTTTCTGAATTGTCAAATAAACTAGAATAGCTAAAACAATTTTGAAGAAAAGGAATGACAGAGGACTTACTCTTATTTCAAGACCACTATGAAGATTCTGTATTCCAGAAAGAATAGTGTTGGTAAAAAAAGACAGACAAATACATCAATGGAACCAAATGGCAAGTTTAGAAAAAGATCCACACATATATGTTCAATTGATTTTGTTTGAAGGTGCAAAGGCAAGGAAATGGAAAAATGATAAGCTTTGAGCAAATGTTGTTTAGTACAATTGCACATTCACATTCCAGAAAAGTGATCCTCACCCCATACCTCAGGCCAGATGCAAAAATTAACTCAAACTGAGCCAGAGACCTGAATGTAAAATGCAAAACCATAAAACTTATAAAACAAAACATAGGAAAAAACACATAGCTAGTGAAAGATCTCACAAATATGATACTAAGCTCATGACAAATTAAATGAAAATTTGTACTCTTAACAATTAAAAACTCTTTAAAAGACACAGTACAGAACATTTAAAGGCAACCAATGGACTGGGAAGACATACTTGCAGAAGAATATACACTAAAGGAATTTTATCCAGAATTACAAAAATAACTCTCAATTTGCAATTGTTAGAAAACAATCCAATTTTGAAAAGTTAGCAAAATATCGGAATAGTTTGTCTACAGTGAAAACCAAAGAGAAACAAAACAGAAACAAATCCTCATGACCTGACAACAGCAAGTGGCGACAAAGGAATGATCCTACTAAGAGACTCATCCACAGCTTGTGAGAAAAGAAAATTCAGAACCCCTTTGAAAACCAGTTTGGCAGTTTCTTAAATTATACTACTATCTAATGACCCAGAAATCCCATACAAAATAGAATTACGTAAACCATGTTTCTTCCCTGTCTGAAACTATAATTTTACAGTGCAATTTGGGGCTTCCGCTTAAGTGTGTTTACATTTATTGAGTAATAAGACATTTCCATTATTTAATAATAAAAGGAACTACCTTTTAGGGTAAGAGCTAATAATCCTATGAGTGGTCCTGATTTCTTATGCAAAACAAAATGCATTAAACTTTAAGCCATGAAGTACAGATCAACTTTTCCTCAACGGAACCACTTAATTGTTCTTCAATGGAACAATTAATTATTCTTAAGTTGTTATCTTAATTTTCTCCAGATACTTACTTAATGAAAAGGAATGTATATGTGTGTGTGTGTGTGTGTGTGTGTATATATATATATATGACTTTTTACCTGAAGAACTGGAAGTGCCAAGTGTAGTGGTTTGGGATGATAGGATGTCTCTGGAGGAAAACTCCCACGTTTTCCAGTGGAGGCTAAATGCTTTTGTGAAGGCAGATTTTAGCATCTGCAAATTTCCCACTCCAAGCACAGATAGTCCTTTTGACTTAAGAGTCCCCTAGGGACAGAGGCTGATGCTTCCATATTTAAATCACAGCTGTGGCAATTTAGCACAGGTTATTTTCTAAGATAGCATGTCAACTCAAGAAACAAGACTCACCAAGCCTTAGATTTCCTGAAATTTATAAGTATTTATGTCTCCCAACTAGCCTTCCTTTTTTCCTTTGTTTTCTTTCCTTCCAGCTCATATTATTTGAGCACTTTGTAGGTGATGACTTGATAGAAAACTCCACTTTTCCGGAATTCCTAAGTGTAGTTTTTTGTTTTTGTTTTTGTTTTTTTGTTTTGCGGTACCGGGGATTGAACCCAGGGGTGTTCTACCTCCGCGCTACACCTCCGGCCCTATTTTTTTACTTTATTTTGAAACCAGGTCTCACGAAGTTGCGGAGGGCCTCACTAAGTAGAGAGAGAGAGAGAGAGAGAGAGAGAAAGAGAGAGATGAGGCTGGCCGCGAACCCGGATCCTCTGGTCTCCGCCTCCCAAAGTACTGGGATTACAAGCGTGCACCACCATGCCTGGCCTAAGTGTAGTTTTAATAGAAACTTGGTTGATTATTTTAAAGTTTGTTATTTTTCATGGTGGCCTCTCAAACTGGAATTAGAAAATATCACTGATATTGTTTGGACTTGGCTGTCTGTAAGCCCAATATGGTGTTTTAGATATGGGCAATGACATAATTATCTTTTTAAATTACTCATTTCCATATGGCTTTAGTGGGACTGAAGTGGGAATAGATGCTTGTGATGGGGGATATTTGGGAAGCATCTTTCCTCAGGTATGCTGTATTCGGATACACCAATATCCAGTCTATTACTGAATTTTAAGGATATTTTTTACTGTTTCAGTATGTTTTGGACAATGAAGTTGGTATTCTACCAAGGAAGAAAAAGACTATGGTGTAAACTATGATTTCCAAATGCCAGCCTGTCTACTGGGTGCCATAGTTCAGATTTAAAGTATTCCCCAGATCTCATGTGGCAGACAAGGTAGACATATTTTGAGGGTATGGCCAGGTATATCACATATCCCAGGCCCACCCAGCTACAGCATCTAGTGTCTGACACCTTTGGCTCTCTCTGCTCCCCACCATGATACTCTGCAGTTCGACAGTCTGGGCCCCTGCTTGGAAGTCAGTCTAATATGGACTGAAATCTCTAGATGCAGAGGCAAAATTTTCTCTATGTTTTGCATGTTAGGTGTTTGGGTCACAGTGATAAGAATGTTGACTAAAGACTTGCATCCCTTCAAAATCCAGATAATGAAATCCTAATGACTAATATAATGGCATTAGAAGAAGGGACTTTGGCTGGTAATTTAGGTCATGAGAGTGGAGCCCTCATGTATGAGATTAGTGCCCTTATAAAAGACTTTAATGCTCGTCCGCCATGTGCACGTACAACAAGTTGATCATCTGCAACACAGAGAGGGACCTCACTAGAACTTGACTATGCTGGCATCCTGGTCTTTGACTTCCAGCATCCAGAACTGTGAGAAATAAATTTGCTATTCAAGCCACCCAGTCTATGGTACTTTATTATAGCAGCCCAAACTGACATAGTCACCGGGATTGTATTGTCTAACTAGGAATTAATTAATAACTATTTGTTGTGCTTTTAGTATATGTCTTCATGGTAAGGAACTTATTCAAAACATAGATTTCATGAAATCTACTCAAAGAGCTTGGAGGTAAGATCCCTGTCTAATTTAAAAGGGATTACCAGGTTATCCTTCTGTTCAAGAAGGTCTGGAAGTCCCTGGGATCATACCCTTAGGTATTAGAGTTCCAAAAGCTCTGTCCTTTGACATACCTGGTACAAGATGTAGAAATCCCATGTCATAGAGAAGAGTCTCAAAGCTTGCAGTTTTCTGGTAGCCAGTACCATGATGGGCAGATGACTAGAGCCGGCAGGCAGTGGTGGTCAATAGAATATTCTAGTAGAAGGATTTCGCTGCTCTGGCAATATATGAGAAAATGTCTCTTCTCTTTACTTGGAGAATAATTGGACCAAGGGGCCAGATTTCAGGCAAAAGTCTTGATTTTTTTCCAGGCAAAGAATCAGAGAACCAACATTTGATTTCTGTGGGGCCATGTTTATACTTTGGGTGTGGATAATGGTCTGGTTACACCATTTGCTTACTTATGCCTGGAAAAAAGTATGTATATTTATATAATATATGGTATATAGTATATAGCATATATGAAATATATAACATGCAATATATAATTATTTAATACTACGTATATAGATATGTCCCATTAGTCTTCCATTTTGGAATTAAATAAATTTATTGCTATAGAGCAATCATTAATATAGCCTGTGATGAGGAGATTTCTGGCTGTCAAAATGGTTTGGATGAGTTTTTCTTACCTAGCTATTGGCAAGAAGATGGCTTTCTTAACAGTATCAGTTGCTTGGCCTGGTCTTAATAACAATGCAAAGTGACAGGTAGTTTATATTTGTATGTAGCTTATATTCTGCAATATTCTCCTTTAATATATGTAGGAACAATGCCTATGGATCTCATCTGGTAGAGAAATTTATTTAGTTCCTCGACTGTGCACTTTGAAGTCAATTCTGTTTGGGAAATCAATCAGGAGGTTGTTCTACCCCAAATCAAGTACTTCTTAGAAACAATGAAGAGATAAATTAGTATGTGATTGGATCAGATGTCACATACTGCATCTTATTTGGGTTCCAATGCCTGCTCTGGGAAGGAATATTTAATAGGGGATTTTCTTTCATTTTGTCTTTCTACTTAGCTAATCCAAATAGGATTTTCACAAAATCTTTTTGAAACCATATTGTATTTGTTCTTATATAGTCCAACTGTTTTTCCTGGTATTTGAGTTGGCCGTTTTCTATGAACATTTTAACAAAAACTGTTTGCTTATAATATTTGATATTTCTCAGTGAGTTTTGACAACAGCTATCTTTTTACTCTCCCAGAAAATATGAGCATACCGAATGTTTATCAGGATTATGTTGTAATCCCAGTGGATGTTTTCTTTTCCCTTTAAACATTTAAAACAGCTCCATAAAATACATTCATGATAAAATGAGCAATAGTGAAGAAATTTCAAGTACCACCAAGAGCACTCTATGTGACCATCTTAATTTTCTTCAGATCAAAATGGAGTTATTTTTATTAGACAAAGACACACTAACACTTACTTTACCATCTGTATACATGTTTCCAACCAGATTAAATGTGCAAAACGTAGAGGTGTGAACAGAGGCTGTGCCATGAGTACTGAGGCATGAGAGATAAAGGTGCCCCTTAGCCTGTACAAGAAACTGTCCACTATTCCAAAAATTGTGTAATTAATCCCAACTCGGATAGATTCACAGGACAGTCCAGTCTATTTGCTTTTTTATGCAAGAAGGGAATCGTGACTCTGTTGTCGCAGGGCTGTGTTGTGCAGAGTGCTGCATACTGCTGGTTGTGTGCTTGGTGACTAAACACACCTGACAGAATAATTGTGTTAGCAGCTGGCCCTTCCTGCATCCACTGCTACGAAGCCAAAATTGTGTGACTAGGATACTCTGAACAGCAATTTTTAAATTAAAAAATTTCCATTAACTTTTAATCAGTGCCTGGAAACTCATTAATGATTGTTTATCAAATCTTGTCTGCTACCAGTTCCTATTCTATGAAACCATGTGCACATACTGTTATAAGCTTTCCTTTTGGAATACCTATACCTCCGAGGTCAAGGCCAAGGAATTAGTAATAACAATAATGGTGAAGATTCATTGAACTTCATACAGAGTGTCAAGTACTGCACTAAAGGTTTTACTTGGATTATCTCATTTATTCCTCTCAACAGTCCTGTGAGAAGACTGAGGGACTGGGAGGCTCAGAGACTTGCCTGAGATCATAAAAGTAATCGGTGGCAAAGAGAGACTGAATAAATTTGTTTTGCTTTGAGAGCTCTTTAGCCATAGGTTCAAAGTATATGGTTGAATGTGGTTATGATTCTATATTAAGCAAGGCAGTTGAGTAAATGTACTTTAAACTATAGGTTATACCAATACTTTTATTTCTACAGTGCTTCTCACAGCATTTTCCACTGTGTTATTTTATTTATCTTGTGAGGTGGATAGGTGTAATGGAATTACTGTCTTTTACTTATGGAGGGAATGAAATTCTGCCTGACGCTGCAAAGCCTGAATTAGTATCAGTCTTCTGACTCCATGAGTAGGGCACTGGCCATTGAAACACACTGCCTCTTCATAGGTCAACACATTTCTTTTGGCCAACTTTATTTGGTGAACTAATAATTCAGAAAAGAGCAGTCTATGAAAGAGTATACTTTAATATTGTGTGTGTTATTTTAACCTATAGTCTCCAGTTATAAGAATTCATCAAATTTGTAAAAGTGTTTCATTTCTAATTCTCACTATGTAGGTGGAAAATTGAGGTTAAATTCATAAAAGACATGAAGCATGGTTAGCGACAGACACTGGGGAAAGGGCGACTCATTTTTTACTTTTCCAAAGAAAATTTATGAGAAATACAGGTGAAGAAATATGGCAGAAAATAACTAATCTAATATGGAAAATCTGTGTATGGATTTCAGTGTAGATTTTATTGCCTGCAAAAAGTGGTCACCTGTCTATAAGATAAACATGAGGCAGCTTTTCAGAACTTTTCTTCACCCTGAAATACAAGTAAAATTTCTTACATCAAGTCATCATTAGAAGATTATTATAAAAGTTATCCTAGATAATGATTTACAGAATAGATATAATTAAAAATAGATGCCAGCACCATAGCACTAATGTGTAATTCAGTAGGAAATTCTATGAAAGACCAAACCAGTACAGTCCACATATACAATTTTCTGAAGGCCTGGGTTGATCCAAGGGTAAAATTAGAATATACAGACAATCTCACCAAAGATGTGGCTCTGGGACCACATAATTTTTTGAGTCAGATGAAAGCTCTGATTGGAACTTCTTCCTCTAAAAATACAGATGCAAATTACAGAACCATATACTTAATGAATAAAGTATGTAAAGTTAAAAACCTAGTGGCATTTTAATTCCCAGAAGCACACTGGTCACATCCAGAATCCCTCCAATAAATGATTGGATAGTTTTGATGCTTCATTAATATTTTTGTCACCAACAGGCTTCAAGTAATGTTTAACAGTGTGGATTTGAAGTATGCCAATTTTAGTGAGGAGCTGTAAGTTATGGTGGCTGATACAAAGAAGATGCAATTCCCTGCAAAGAGGTCAAAATTAAGACTATGAAAATTAAAGGGCACAACCAAGATATTGACTTCAGAGGCCTCTTTCTGACCACAAGTGTATGAAATGGCAATAATAATAAAAATACTCACTTACTGAGCACTAGCATGTTCCCATTCAGTATTACACTCAGCATTATAAAGTTAGCATGATTATTACCCATTTTACAAAGGAATAAACTAAGGCTTGGTGACATTAGGTCATTTGCCCAAAGTCTGAGTTCTCACATGACAACTTAATTAAAAGAGTTCACTTAGAAAGAAGATTTCAGTTTTCCACTTTTTTTTTAAAAAAGTGGCATTTATGTTTCTTCGAGAATAAGCTATTTAAAATAAATTGAACTCACAAAAGACAAATTTTATACATTAAAATGAACATACAAGTCAAAAAGTAATAATTATTAAATTTCTTTTATTGTTTGCTGCCTTGTTCTGACATTTAAAGATCGTAGGCTCAGTGAGCTGAAAAGGACTTTAATAGTGACTCCGTATACATCTTTGACCATGCCCACTCTTACAGTAAGTGGGGTTGTCTAACTTCTTGATCCTAAGGTTTAAGAAATATTAGCACTATACCTCATGAAATAGTCTACTAAATTCTTCAATATTTTAAAAGTATATTTTGATGAGTGGAAAAATTCAATTTTTAAGGCCTAAATTTCTATTTATGCTTGTGCTTTACATACACATCATTATCTCATTTATTTCACATTATAAATTTATGATATCCTAATACATATTTATTCTAGTACATATTTATAAATCTAATACACATTATTTAGGCTAACTTAAATTATCAACTTAGAAAGAAAAAGACTCTCTGTTGCCTGAGTTCAGCTTTGTAAAAACAAACATTGAATACACATATGTACTAGCTCCTAATTTCAGGGTGAAAAGCTATTTGTCAGCTTTGACCTGTGTCCTCAGAAAAGAGTTTCTGGAGCTGGGCGTGGTGGCGCACACTTGTAATCCCAGTACTTGGGAGGCTGAGACAGGAGGATCACAGGTTCGAGGACAGCCTCAGCAAGTAGTGAGACTCTCATCAATTTAGTGAGACCCTGTTTCAAAATAAAAAATAAAAATAGGACTGGGGGTGGAGCTCAGAGGTAGAATGCCCCTGGGTTCAATCCTTAGTACAAAAAAAAAAAAAAAAGAAAATGGATTTCTGGGCTGATTAGTGTTTTATTGCTTTGCTTTATGACAACACACATTCTATGGTAAGGAATAACTTTCGTATTTTCAAACTTAGCAAAAGAAATAATATTCTGAAATCCCGGACATGGCTATGAGGCATTTATTGAATCAAACATGGTCAGACAGTCAGTTGGATAATTATATCCCAAACCTATAGAAATCAGACAAGGAAAACTTAAAAATACACATTAGGTCATGGTGGAAAATGAGTTCAGTCCTCTTCCTGTTCTTGTCTCTTTTGCCATCCCTTCCTCCACCCCCTTTTAAAGTTTTCATTGTAATTGGTGACTGAATGTAGCTTCTTCACAAGCTTGAGTTCCTTTAGCCCACAGATGTCAGGAAGAAGTGGGAGTAAATGCAGCTGTGAAACAGAATCAAGTTCCAACCTCCCCCAAAAGTAGTGGGGTGAATAGTGTTCTGCTCTACTTTCTGCAAGCCGCTTCCTGTTCGATTCAATTTCAAGATTATGGGTCCAAAGTTCTCTAAGGTTCTGAGGCTAGATTTTATTCTGAGGAGCCCCCTCAGGAAATATATGTTCATCCTTGTTTGCAAGAGGGCCCTGGATACAAATCCTTCAGACATCCTATAGCTAATCTAGCCCTGGACGGCCTCTGTTCCTAGCAGTAGAATCCCTTCTCTTGCCCTGACAGATTGGGCTTCATCAGCACAATTTTGGTTTGTACAGAGATCAGGAATTATATAGTTGCCTCTCTCTATTATTCTTTCTAGCTCCATTAAAAATCAATGATCACTGTGCATTCCCCACAAAGAGAAAAAAAAAACACCTTTCATCACGTTTTTAATTCTGGTTTTTAAGATTACAAAATGTGAGTTACAATGAGATAGGGACTTTTAAATTACCTTGCACACATCTGTTAGGATATAATGAAACAATAGGAGAAGCACTTGAAGCCAGGAATGTCATTAATTTCTCACTTTATTTGGGCAAAAGTCTAATTAAATATATTGTTAATTTTTATTACCTAAGGACCATAGACTCATGTCCTACAAATTATAACTGTACAAACATTCAGCTGAGGAGAGAAGAGCATGTGTTAAAACAAAAGGAGTTTTGTTGTTTATTGGGTGAAATGGATGTACTTTCTCTGGCTGATATTTTAGTCCTCATGAATGGCTATGAATATAACATTGTAAAAATACAGTACATGCAAAATAATCTTGGTTTTTTATTTTAGTTTTTAATACTTTTGTTGGTGCACTGTAGTCTCACATCATAATGTAGTTCAGAGTGATAGTGACATACATGCACACAGCACTTGATGGCCTCCCCACCTCCCCACTCCCTCTCTTCCCCATACAGGATATTGAGATCGGTTTTGGTATCTTTACATATGTACATAACATCAATGGAAGTGTTTCCTTTATTAATTCTCCCCACATACAGTAATGGGGATACAAGAGGGACTTCAGATAATGGAGGAGTAACCTTGGTTTCTAATAATAGGCCCTGGGCTTTAGGTGATCTTAAGGGTCTACCACATAGCTGGGCGTGGTGGTGCATGCTTATAATCCCAGTACTTGGGAGGCTGAGACCGGAGGATCCGGGTTTGTGGCCAGCCTCAGCTACTTAGTGAGGCCTCTGCAACTTAGTGAGATCCTGTTTCAAAATAAAGAATAAAAAATAGGACTGAGAGTATATAGCTCAGAGGTAGAATGCCCCTGGGTTCAATCCCCAGTACTGCAAAAAAAAAAAAAAATGTCTACCACACAATCTGCTGGAGGTATTTGTAGATTAGCCAGAATTTATGAATGCTATTAAATTATTCTTCCCATTATTTGAAACAAAAAAAATTAAATCCACAAGAATGAATTCAACTGCCCACAGTAGGAATTGCAACACATACCACTTTGCATCATTAAAGGGCAGTGTAGCCGGGTGTGGTGGCACACGCTTGTAATCCCAGTACTTGGGAGGTTTAGACAGGAGGATCACAGGTTCGCAGCCAGCCTCAGCTACTTAGTGAGGCTCTCCACAACTTAGTGAGACCCTGTTTCAAAAATAAAGAACAAAAAATAGGACTGGGGGTGTATTCCAGAGGTAGAATGATCCTGGGTTCAATCCCTGGTACCACACACAAAAAAAGGCAATGTAATGTTTTATGAAAATAGACCCCAGTGAAGATAGGAACTTTTATCAAACTAATAGTGGTGGTTTTTCATCATTATGTGAAGAGAACAAAGTGACTGATGTTACAAAAGAAATGTTGAAAGAGAAAGGTCATCTTATCTCTGATACACTTGAAATTTTTTTCCCTCAAGATATTTCTGTTAGGAAATCTAGTCACCTGGAAAAAAAAATCCTGTAAGTCATTAGGAGATGCATTCCCCAGTCACTTATAACCACATGAATAAGCCAGGCTTACTGATCATGAAACAGATCAAGGAGAATAGTATATAGCTGCCTTTAGGCTAAATTTTGAAAAATTATGATACCTTTCAAGAAATTAGTATTCTTGGTGTCTATTTAGCTAGGTTAGCAATGGAATTTGTGCAGGATTTCTTTCTCCAGTTTTCCCTTCCTGAATTTCTCACTAACCCTCTTTCTCGGCTGCATTTGTGCATTTTGAAGCAATATGTGTGGCCTGAATTAGGGGTCCCGGATCAGGGAAAAACATCCTCCCCTAGTCTTTTAGAACATGTTTCACTAAAATTGCAAAACAAGATACCAGAAGCCCATTTGCCTTTGTGGAAAAATTTTTACAGCATTCAGGCATAAAAAGTATTTGATTTATAGAGCTGAAATAGTTCATGTATTAAAAATTTTATATTCCCGGAGTGTCTCCTTCTCCCCTTAAAAAAAAGCCCTTAAAAACTCTCTATTTGGATTTCAAGTTGAAAGTTAAAACGAATTTAATAATGTGCTACAATATTGGATCTATTCCAAAAGAAAATCAAAGAAATCTTCTATATTTAGTTCCTTAGGAGGCTTTTTGGGAAGTTGTGCTTTATTCTTTAATGAAAACAAAGTGTCATTTCACCATGATAAAGATCTTGAGGAAACTTGAAAAGTAAGGCTACTCCTTGTCTAAATGAAACCATTCAAGCAGGGCTATGAATGTGCCTTTGGCAGAGATTTATAACACCTACTTAAAATGCTATGTTGGTAGGAAATAAGATGAAAGAGAAGACAAAAAAATACCCCTTGAAAGTCAGGAAAGAATCGAGAAAGCACTGAAAATCTTAGCACTAAAATGTTACAAAATCACTAATAAGATATCTTTGGCTACTTGACAGTATACAAAACGTACAATAGTTTTAAGGACTAATTCAATATAGAAAAGGATAATTGCTTAAAATTGATAGAAAATTATTTGCCTAATTCCTGACATCCAGTCAATTATAGGACACAGGACCTGTTTATAACAACTATAATAATAACACCTTTATTTTACAAGTTTAAATATGAACAAAGATTTTGATGCATCTTATGTGTGTAAGGATTGCTTTTTGTACTTTGATGAGAACAAAACAATGATGATTAGTATTTAAATAAAGGAAATGAGAATTGGAAAGTCCTCAGTAAAAAATACCTGGGAGTCAAACACCCTAGACTGCACTACTTTTGAATACATAGGTATAATTTTCATAAGAAGAAGGCACAATGTCACATTTTGTAACTACTTGTACTTCATGCCTGTGTATATGTATGTGTGTGTATGTGTACATTTTTATAGCTATGTTTTCTATTGTGTGAGATTTAAGATCTTTAGGAATCTGATCACATAATCCCTATGTAGGAAAAAAATCTCATATAGAAATCAAGTAGTAGCCTTTGGCATTTTTTTTTTTTTTGGAGAACGTATTACAAGAGCAAGCTCAGAATTTATAGATCGAGCCAGCCTGAGCCATATGACTGTTAAAGGATTAATCTTAAGAAGCTGCCAATTCTCCATGGTGAAACCTGAGGAATTCCCATTAATGTGGACTAAATGAATAGCCAGTGATGGCTCTCAGACACCAGGAAAGATAATTTAATTTCCTAGAGATGAACATTTAAGGGTCTCAGATTCATTTCCATCGCTTTCAAATATTGCCTTTGGTATAGGTCTTGGTTCAAATAGCTGAGCACTGAGATGTATCGCTGACCAAGTTCAGTCTTCAGTGCCCTGGCCCAGATTCTTGATTCCCTGTCCTGCTTCCTGGAATTCATTCTTTACTGACATTTAAGGAAGGCACCTGTCCTCTATTTGTTTCCTACTGTCCTTTCTCTCCTGAGTGATCTCTGACCTAGTTAATGTGTGGTGCAAATTGATTCTTTCCCCCATGTGAATTTTGGATCCTGGCTTTCTTTACCTATAGTCCTGGTATGATATGTTTCTCTGTATTCTTTCTTCTATTTACTTTGCCCAAGTCATATCTAACAAGGGTGCAAATTCATAGACTTCTCTTTTTTTTCATATATTTTAAAAATTCAAGTTAAACCACCCAAATTCCTTTGTCAACTAAAATAACTTTCCCAGGCTTCTCTATCATCTCTTCCCCATCCCCACCCCTTTTACTTTCTCTGCTTACGCCTCTCTTCTATGTTTCTTTACAGAGGGGAATTTCACATTACTGCATTTCTCAGCATGTATTCCTTTTATGTCCCTACACTCCTGATATACACAAGAAACACACATTAGTGATGCCACAATCACACCCAGTGGTTCCCAAGACCAGAGGCACATCGAAGTGTGTATTGGGAACTCTGAAGTACCTCTATTATTCACTTCAATACCACTCGTGAGAAATAATAAGGTATTCTTCTTTTACAAACCCAGTAAAATTGCACATTTTTAGCTTTCTTTTTTGTTTTAACTTATACTTCATCATTCACCCAAAGTGTATGTGTGTGTGTGTGTGTGTGTGTGTGTGTGTGTGTGTGTGTGTGTGTATTAAGGTCCAGTCTGCAGTATGTCCTATACAGCGATATAGAAAAGTGGGTCTGTGTATTTAGGATTACTACCAAAAATTAGGATTGCTGAGAGCTATATTATGCTCCTGTGAGAGTTGGGTGTGAGTCTTTTTGCCATGAGGGTGTTCTGCAGGCAGCTAATTACTAAATGGGCCCTTAATA
>PVJS01021684.1:20968-31376 GCA_004027185.1 Glis glis
CGCTACTCCCCCGGCCCTATTTTTTATACTTAATTTTGAAACCAGGTCTCACGAAGTTGCAGAGGGCCTCACTAGGGGGAGGGAGAGAGAGAGAGAGAGAGAGAAAGAGAGAGAGAGAGAGACAGGGAGAGAGAGAGTGAGAGAGCTGAGGCTGGCCGCGAACCCGGATCCTTCGGTCTCCGCCTCCCAAAGTACTGGGATTACAAGCGTGCGCCACCACGCCTGGCTTTAATATTCCTCCTGATGTGCATATTTTATTTTATTTTGTGGTACTGGGGATTGAACCCAGGGGCATTCTACCTCCGAGCACCCTCAGCCCTATTTTTTATTCTTTATTTTGAAACAGGGTCTCACTAAGTTGTGGAGGGCCTCACTAAGTAACTGAGGCTGGTCACGAACCCGGATCCTCAGGTTTCAGTTCCCAAGTACTGGGATTACAAGCGTGTGCTACCATGCCTGGCGTGATGTGCATATTTTAAATGCTAACTTGTTCAACTTTTGTCACTAACAGTTCAGAATGGCAATGAACAGAAAGCCCTCCTTCCTTAGCTGTGTGAATGCCAGTTTGGAAAATTACAATATGAGTGAGCTAAGAAATAACAGCAGGGACACTAGCAAGGAAACTTTAAAATATGCTGAAGGAGCCACCTGAACGTGAGACTAAGCATGATCTTTACACACTGACCGAACACAATCAATAAATGACCCTGGTGGGTCTAGGGACAATTTGGGGAAATGGATCTGCATGGAATGTTGCCGTGCTGATGCACTGGGCAGCATTTGTGCTGAGAGGTGATGCAGAGTGTAACTGATGCCCCCGACCAGAAGAGAAAGCTTATTTATATTAGTGAAGCATGTGCTCCATATGTCTCTGTCAATTGTGCATTCCAGATATTTACCTCGGTTTCATGAGAATTTCTCAAGGGAATAGAAATGATATGATTAACACCCTTTGAAATTCCACTGGATATATTAGCTACTTCCTTTTTCTGACTGAGGCAACAGGGTTGAATCCCTCGAACTCTCGGTGGTCCTGCTGTGGAGACATTCCCAGCTGAATTCTTTAGACGTTAGACAGAATGATTGATTAAATTATTGTGTGGTTCTTTCTGCCCTTCTCAAAGCTTGGTGTCTTTTTTTTTTCTATAGCTTCTTGCTGTCACACAATTATTTTCTCCTTTGATTTTCTTTTACTTTCCTTTAAATATACTTTTATTGGTGCATTGTAGTCTCACATCATAGTGTAGTTCAGAGTGATAGGGACATACATGCGCGTAGCACTTGGTGAGCTTCCCCTCGGCTCCCTCCCCTTCCCCATACATGATATTAAGACTGGCATTGGTATTCTCGCATATGTACAAAACATCAATGGAAGTGTTTTCTTCATCTTTCAATGAAAAAAATATTTACATACATATATGTGTGTATTTATAGGTATGTGTATCTATAGACTTCTTTTTAATGGGCAGAATTGTTTTCCCATAATTCATATGTTGAATTCCTAATCCAAATATCTCCGAGAGTGACTATTAGGAGATATTAGAGTATCTTTACCAAGGTAATTAAGTAAAAATGAGGTCATTAGGATATCCCTAATCCTTTATGGCTGGTATGCCTATACAAAGAGAAAATTTAGACCCAGAGGGAGGGCCATGTGAAGACACAGAAACCATGTGAAGACAAAGCAACCAGTTCTGTGATACCCTGATCTCGGACTTCTCTGGATTTTCTCCAGAAGTGTGAGAAAATAAATTTCTGGTGTCAGAGCCACCCAGTCTGTGGGACTTTGTTATAGCAGCCGAAGCACACGAACACTTGCAGACATAGGTACACATGCTCTAAGTAAACAATTTGTAGTTCAGTTTCAAAAATTGGATAGCATTATGTCAATAGTGTAAAACATTAGGAAAAATCATATATCTAGTTCAAATTTGGGATATAAATGAAAAAAGTCACCAAGATGAATTAGAGAAAAATGGTGGTGAACAAGGAGCGGGTCTGCAATGCGGGGCATACTGGGCAGAGTGGGGATCTGAAGTAATGTATTGGCAGCTACACGATATATATGCCTTATCCTAGCCCCTAACAATGGCTCAGTGGTTGACAGTTTATCAATTATCATCATGATTACATGTATCTATGCCATATCAACATGAGTAAGAAACTCTTCTAGGATTATATTGTAAATATACTAAATATTTTCTGCTCATCAGGAGTTTCCTGTGAAATTGGATAAAGACATGTGCACATAAACACATGCAGCAACGAACACCAGCTAGGATGAGAAGCTTCATTATAAGCTAAAGAAACTAGAGAAAGCCAGTTGAGAGCTTTACAGGTTAAACAACATCTGATGGCGAGACTAACAAGGAACAAAAATAAGTGATATAAAGTATAAAATATCTGCTGGGTGAGGATGGAAGATGAGAATAAGACCAATATTGACCAAGAAATGAAGGGATGCTTTTGGGAAAAATTATTTTTTTATTAAATTACATATTTTTAAAGCATCTATATCTTATATTTTAAAGGTTTGCTTGAGTAAACCTCTTGAGGGAAAACCCCACTTTATCAAATGGGAGGATGGAGAAATATTAGCAAGAGAGGTGGAGGGGGAGAAGTCAGGGTGCTTGGAAGAGACCCAAGACCTTGCAATGGACAGATCTTCGAATGTGGGAGAAGCAGGGGTATTAGTTGTGGAAAACACAGCAGGGCGGGGCAGTGAGGGGACACACACATGAGTTTATGAGCAGATGATCATTTGTGTCCTCAAAACAATATCAGTACATGATAAAGACAGGCTCCACTGCAGAACATTAACAATAAGGAGGGGATGTATATATGATGGTCAACAAACAAACAACCCTTAAATATAAAACACCCTGAAGTTTAGATTTGCTAGAAGAGAACAAAATGGAAGAGGAATTTCTAGGAGAAAGAAAGGTTGCATGAATTTTTTTTTTATCATTATAGAGACTTCTTTGGAAGGAGGAGGGAGCCATTCACATTGCTATGGAACTCAGACTCTGAGAGGCCATGAACAAAGGTTCAAAACAAAAAACTAATGAGAAAAGGTCAGGAGCAAGTATATTGTATTTTCTAGATGAAGAGTGACAAAGAGTATCCTTACATATTAAGAGGATCAAGGGCTTTTGTTTTCCTTGTCCTGTATACTTTGATCAATTGTTAAGATCTGCCAATTTCAGATTCCAGACAAATAACTTGCTGCTTATTCATCTTCCCTAATCTTTATTTGAGCAGAATACTAAAGCTACAAACAAAATTTTCTTGTTAAAAAAAATTGTAGTTGTAGGATTGCTTCTCTCCAGAAAGAACCTGAGTTATTTCTACTCATTAATGCTATATTATATTCTTCTCTTATAGTCTAATTAGGACTCCATGCAGATTTATATTTCATTCTTTGGTGAGAGATAAGACATTTAAAAATAGGATTGAAATTTGGGCATGGTGACACATGCCTGTAATCTCACTACTTGGGAGGCTGAGACAGGAGAATGGCAGGTTCGAAGCCAGCCTCAGCAACTTAGTGAGGTCCTTAGCAACTCAGTGAGACCCTGTTCCAAAATAAGAAATAATGAAAAAAAAGGGGGTTGGGGGGATTGTAGCTCAGAGGTAAACTTCTCCTGGGATCAATCCCCAGTAACATCATCATCATCAACAACAACAACAACAAATAGAATTGAATATGGACTTTCTGCCCTATGTCAATTCATGTCATATATAAAGTCCTTGTGTTGAAATAAAATGTAGAAATTATTTAAAATAGGCTTCTACTGAATTTAAGAATCAATGCTCAACTATTCCTACACAAAGGTCATTAGGTATTTCCTTGGGTGCTTTTAGGGACAAGGAGCTCACTGCCTTTTAGATTGACCACAAGAAAAGCAAGCCCATACACTGAAATGGTGTTATTTTTTTCAGACTTTTGGCTACATATTAGAGCAGAGAATATAAGATGTTAAAGTTATGTGCTAGACATAAAAAATGGCTTCATGTAATGCAAAAAGAAAACCATATCTTTCTTATTAACAGAACACAAGTTCTAAGAAAAAGGAGAATTGCAAATGTGTTTAAGAATCAAAAGAGAACATTAGACATTTGGAACAGGGGCAAGTGTTTGTAAACAATGTGGGATGTCTGAATAATTATCACTTAGCTGATGCAGGGCCCTGCTCTGATTAGTGGGTTCTGCTGGTTTTCAGCCTGGCTTGCTGACTGCCTGGGGAGCAGAAAAAGGAATGGGGAGGCAAAGAAGAGGGGAAGGGGAACAGGAGAGACTATTCACTGTTTCTGGTACCATCTCACCCTCCCTTGTTTTTTCTCCCATTATGTTTACCTTGCTCTACTGAGATGTTCTACTGATACAAGACCCTACTCAAAACAACACAATTCATTAAATATCTGTTCTCATCTCTCGCTGGGTTTGCATGTGACATGTTATCCATAGACATAGGTATAATAAAAGAGCTCTGGAGTGTCTGAGACTAGTCTCAACAACATATTTCTCTGTATGAGAAATGGATCCAGGGTGACCAGCCTCGGGCTACCCAAGCATTGCCAGATAGGCCAGCATATCTCCTTGCTGGTTCCTCTCCGTGATTCTCTTGGTGTTTAATCCTCCCTATTATTTTTCTTTTTTTTTTTTTTGTTATAGCTAGCATATTTAGTTCAAAAGAAAATCACCAGTGTTTTTACTATCTTCTTTCTATAGTTCATTTATGGTTTATTATGGTTAAAATAAATGCTCATCATTTAACTTGAAGTAAAATTAGAAACATATAGACTACATTTTTAAAAGTCTATTAAAGTGCTCAGAGTGGAGTGAATCTCTAGAATAGTTTTTATTTTATAATAGGAATAAATGTTGATTGTTTAAATTTTATTTTTTTGAGCAGCACCTCTTATATTACTACTCTCCTTGTTGTAGATAGAAAATAATGAAAAGTAATTATTAGCTAATGGTAGGCTCAAAGGGCAACCATAAGTAATAAGATTTAATGCACCAAATTAGCATCTTTCATGGTGATATAACATCCGTTGAATTTTAAGTTGGGGCTTCACTGCTTTGGGAGAGTATATATTGGAAATGAATAAAAAATTAAATTGTTTCTTTTCTTAAAAATATTAAAACTTTTGTGTTGTTGCCACTTGAGTCCAGAAAGGCATAGTTAACCTAGTTCATCTTAACACAGGCTGAAATGGTGGACAAGCAGATCTTCATTCTTGTCCCTGAAGGCAGGAGAAAGTCACTTAAGAAATTTCCAGAAATGATGTATATTCCAAGAAAGAGATATTTTGTAATTAGTCCATTCATAATAAATTAGGAATAAAATTTGTATAAACCCAAAAGGAAAAAATAAAAGGGACCTTCTGATTATGCTATTATTATTCTTTTCTATCTTCTCAGATTTATCATGTAGTTTTTTCTTAAAATATGAAATTGAACATTTAAAATATCCCATCATTATTTTTAAAAAAGTAATTGTTGCATTTTATATATCTTTATAAGGATCTCGGGGCCAAGATATTTTTCACAAATAGTAAAATATTATGCAGTTAGCACATCAGTCTTTATCAGACTCTTACCATCTGCAGATTTTTTTCACCTTCAGCTATTGGTCTAAGAATGGGGCTGCAGTTTCTTGAGACAGTGAAAAAAACAGGGTTAGAAGTAAATTTATTCACTTACATGATTAAGAGACATAATCTTCAATTTTGGTGAGATTGGGAACTTTTCACCTTTTTAAAAAAACAGTTTGGCGAAAGAAATAATGAGCTTCAAAAATGTTCATATTCTTTGAACTCACAATTCCATAGAATCTAGCCTAAGGAAATAATCAGAAGTAATCAAAGCCATATATATAGTTGCCCCTTTTAGCATTATTTATGACATAAAAAACATTGAAAGCAACCTAAATGTTTAGTAATAAAATATATTTTAAAATGTATTGTATTGAAAAATATATTTGTTATAACATTAAAAAAGAAAGAAGTCCTACAAAATATTTAATTGGAGGTCTTATTAATTCATGCAATATTTTACCTCTTTTCCACATTTGTAATCATGAATATTATTGTTTTAAAAGCCCAAGTGCCACTATCACTATGAACTACATTATGATGTGACACTATTATGTACCAATAAAAGTATACAAAATACATCCATATCCATACCCTTATATACATATGTGTATATATGCATATGTAGATAAAATCTAGGTAACTTTGATAAACCAGGAAAGGATATGTCAAAATTATCAATGGTGAGACAACATGATCATTGACTTTTATTTATAAATCTTTCTCTTTTCCACAATGTGCCTAACACTTTCACAAGCTATTTTATAAAATTGTAAGAGAATCAGAATACAAAATTGTTTATACCATAATCTGAGATTACTGCAGAGCATCATACATTTATATATGTATATATATATATATATATATATGCATATATCAAGGAAAAGAATTTTCCTAATGTATGAAAAAATGAGAATTTTAGAGAACTTTAGATATGACTTTATCAAGCACATTTATTTTAGCTATGGGAAAGCAGAAGTGCAGAGCTAGAAAGATTCTTCTGAGTACCTGAGTTAAGAGAGTTCTTATCTATACAATGATACTAGCTAGAGTCAATAGCTTACTTCTCTTCTGACCCAGCCCAGCCAGATATTCAGGGTCAAAAAAGAGTCTATTCTCCAGATTTTTTGGAAGTCCCTAAAAGTCAAACCAGCCACACAAACAAACTGTTTCTGAGCATACAGCCAAGTGTACACATTTTGGGAAGCCAGAATGATTTTGCATGGAGATTCTTTAAGAGTTGCTATTTATTTATTTGTCTATGACATTTCTTTGTAAGAGTAAAGAATGTAATCACTCCACAGTAATCATCAGAATTATTTGTAAGGAAATTTAGATAGTTAAAAGAAAAACAGCTATGGAAAATCATCATACATAGTTCCTCCCTAAAATAAAACTACAGCTGTTTTTGTTTTTGTTGTTGAAATTGCAAAAGTTACTTTGAAAAAGTAACTTTCACAAGAAAGAACCCCTTTCACAAAAGGGGTGAAAGAAAAACGTCAAGAACAGTGGGATTTAGCCCTGTTGCACATTAGAACCACCTGGGAAGCTATAAAAATCCCAATGACCAGCCTGCCACCCATTCCAATAAAAACAATCTCTGGGTGTATGATTTAGACATTGGTATATCTGCTCCCCAGGTAATTTCAAAGTACAGCTAAGTTTGAGAATCACCATTCCAGAAGTGTTTATTAACACATTTTAACTCTTGTATGCTTTGTTCTTTGCTATAAGAGTTTCCTAATTGCTAAGGTTTTCTCTTTCTTTTAAACACATGGGCCCCCTTTATCCAATCTTGCAAAAAAAAAGCATTATTGGGCACATTTCCTTTCATTTTTCCTTTCATTTGTTTCTTCTCAAGTATTGCAATTGCTATTTAAGGCATCTTTCACATATGGTATGTGAAGCTTGGCTGTTGACAAGTATTTCTGCTCATTGCATGATCAAAGACACTTGACAGTGATTGAGTTCAAGCTACCATGGTCAATATATGCCTCAAATCAACTCGATTTGGAATTGATTAAAAGAGAGTCCTTCAGCTTTTAAAACTGAGTGCATTTGACTGCATTATAAACAGCTGTCACCAATGTCACTTTGCTTGCATTCTAGATTAAATTCTATGGTAGAAAAATATAAATACTATCCTCTGCCTATTTAGTGAAAGAAAAAGAAAAAGTCAAGGGTTATAAACTTAAGGCTCTGAAAAGACAGCCTACAGGGTGGGAGAAAATCTTTGCCAGCTACTCTTCCAACAAAGGATTAATATCCAGAATATTTAAAGGGCTAAAAAAAACCACCAAAAATAAAAAAGAAAGTAATTCAATCAATAAATGGGCAAATGAACTAAATAAACATTTCTCAAAAGAAGAAATTCAAATGGCAAAATTCACATATTCAATACATATATGAAAAAAATGTTCAACATTTTTGTGTGTGTGTGTGTGTGTGTGTGTGATACTGGGGATTGAACCAGGTGCATTCTACACCCCTGAGCTACACCCCCAGCCCTTTTTTATATTTTGAAACAGGGTCTCACTAGGTTGCTGAGAGTTTCACTACATTGCTGAGGCTGTCCTCGAACCTACGATCCTCCTGTCTCAGCCTCCCAAGTACTGCGATTGCAGTTGTATGCCACTACTTCTGGCTATTCAACATCTTTATAAATCAACCAGGGAAATGCAAATCAAAATTTTCACTGAGATTCCATCTTACTGCAATTAGAAGAGAAGTCATCAACAGTACAAACAATAATAAGTGTTGGTAAGGATGTGGAGAAAAAGGAACACTTACACACTCTTGGTGGAATTATAAATTGGTACAACTACTCTGGCGATCAGTTTGGAGGTTCCTCAGAAGACTAGAAATGAAACCACCATATGACCCAGGCACATCACTCCTTGGTATTTGTCCAAAAGATTCAAGTCAGCATACTATAGTGGTATATGCATACTCATGTTTATAGCAGTGTCATTTACAATAGCCAAGTTATGGTACCAGCCTAGGTGCCCATCTATAGAGGAATGGATTAAGAAAATGTGGTATATATACACAATAGAGTTTTACTCAGCCATAATGAAGAATGAAATTATATCATCTGTAGGAAAATGGATGGAACTGGAAAGCATCATGTTGAGCAAAATAAGCCAGACTCAGAAAGTAAAGAGTCATATATGGAAGCTAGACAGAAAAGAAAAAGTGCAAAAGGGGACCTCATGACAATAGTAGGAGACAGTGGAGTAGAGGGTGTAGATCAGGGGGAGGGAGGAGAGGAGGGGAAGAGGAGGTGCTGGGGAATGAAATGGATCAAATTATGTTACGCACATGTACAAATATGTTACAACAAATCCCACTGTTATGTATAAATAAAAATAGAAATCTGCTAAGATAAAAACATTTTCTAGAATTCATTAAAATTAATTATATTTTTTCCTAGTTCCAAAAGGATCTTTAATTTACCCTTCTTTTATGTGCCTAATACCAGCACAGGGACAAAAGTCCAGGCACTTATATGTTAAAACTTCAAAAAAGTGTTCCTGGTACCTGAATTTAGGTTATTTGAAAAATGGTATACAGAAAAGTGAAGGTAGGATTTGTCACAGTATTTTACATTTTCTTTTCTTGACTTAATTTCAGAATAACTTCTGAATCATACTTTTTTCAAAATGGGCTATTATAGAATTGGTGGTTTCCTCAACATCTGGTATCTTGCTAGACTATGTAGTAAAGGTAGGACCTTTTGACTATATCTGGTAGGCAAATCTTTCTTTTTTGGACAGAGCTATTCACACCTGTAGGCTTTTTGCACTAACCAAACTCTCAAATTGATGGTACCAAACATTTTTTTAATGCATGCAAATTCCCTCCAAATGCCCACTGAAGATGCATTTTTCCAAGCTCTTTAACTTCACTTGTTAGAAACAGCATCTTCAGGTATCTACACTACTAGAAGCAGCCTACTTTAGTTGCATGTACAGCTATTTTCAACTAAGTTTAATGCAACTGGCAGAATTACTGTTGAAGGAAGAGGCCTCATTTCTAACTGCAATGCCATGGGAACTTCAGATGGGCTAAGGTTAGAGATGTGTTTCTTCTTGCATCTCTTGTGGAGACTTTCAAGCTCTTACTCAAACCTTGAGGACAACACTTAATGCTAGTTTCTGATGTGTAGTTTACAATTGCATCACAAGTCTTATTGATAATATGCAATGTAAAACAAAACAAAAAACAAAAGGGAAACAAAATATGAAACATTATAACATGACTGACTTTGTTTGTTTTTGCTCCTATGTGTAAATTTTGGTGTTGTGGGAGATTTTCCGCTTTTACAAAGGTTTTAAGGATACAATTTAAATATATAGTTGAGGATAAAATTATGTAATATTATAGATTGGCTATTTGGAGGATCTTATAAAAAGGATTCTAACAAATCATATCTTTTCTTTTTTATACTTTCATTTGTATAATAGTATAACTTTTCAAATTAGGAAGTACTTCATGTTAAACATGTAAATAATTTACAAATAAAAATTAATATGATTTTTTTTTGCGGTACCGGGGATTGAACGCAGGGGCATTCTACCTCCGCGCTACACCCCCGGCCCTATTTTTTATACTTTATTTTGAAACCGGGTCTCACGAAGTTGAGGAGGGCCTCACTAAGTAGAGAGAGAGAGACAGAGAGACAGAGAGACAGAGAGACAGAGAGAGAGACAGAGCTGAGGCTGGCCGCGAACCCGGATCCTCCAGTCTCCGCCTCCCAAAGTACTGGGATTACAAGCGTGCGCCACCACGCCTGGCTTAATATGAT
>PVJS01021685.1:0-21060 GCA_004027185.1 Glis glis
ACGCCGGGCGTGGTGGCGCACGCTTGTAATCCCAGTACTTTGGGAGGCGGAGACCGGAGGATCCGGGTTCGCGGCCAGCCTCAGCTCTCGCTCTCTCTCTCTCTCCCTGTCTTTCTCTCTCTCTCTCTCCTTAGTGAGGCCCTCCGCAACTTCGTGAAGACCCGGTTTCAAAATAAAGTATAAAAAATAGGGCCGGGGGCGTAGCGCGGAGGTAGAACGCCCCTGCGTTCAATCCCTGGTACCGCAAAAAAAAAAAAAAAAAAAAAAAAAAAAAAAAAAAAAAAAAAAAAAAAAAAAAAAAAAAAAAAAAGAAAAAGGAGCATTAGAGGGCTCCTTTCTATTCATCAAAGAATAAGTATAATTAACATAAACATGGAGACAAAAATCACAAGGATGTTTTCAACATTGTTTATGGAATTTCATGTTTTACAATAATTTGTGTTTATATTATTTAATTTTATATTAAAATTTATAGTTTCTCTCTTCAGAGGGGGCAGGAATCTCCCATAGCCACCTGCCTTGCCTTCTGATTTGAACCTTTAGCATCTAGCTCTTAGTGGTTTATATTTACAGTCACCTTTAAAACTTATCAAAGAGAGTTTATAAATAAATAATCAAAGACTGGGCCTGGGGTATATATAGTTCAGTGGTAGAGTCTAGCATACTCGGGGCCCTAGGTTCAATCCCTAGCACTGAAATAATAGCAGTAGCAGTAGTAGTAGTAGCAGCAGCAGCAGCAGCAGCAGTAGCAGTAGCAGTAATGATCAGAAACTTTTCTTAGTTATGAACGTGTAGGATCTTGAGAAAGATTCAAATTTTCTATGGTGGATAGTGAGATAAGCTTTCAGAATTTCTATGAAGATCTGTGTCATCTGTAGGCAACAAAACTGATTGAAAAAAGAAAGGAGCAAAGGTTGTCTCAATAGAAGCTGACACTAAAAATTTCCTGCAGTCCTTCCAAGGGTTGGTGATCTCTAGAAGAATTCTGTCAATTACACATAAATCATTCATCACAAAGTAATAATTCATCACATAATTCATATAATTAGCTTTATTTTTTATTACATTATTGGTGCATTGTAGTTATACATTTTGGTAAGTGTCAGCGTATCAGAAGCATGCATGCACACATTGCTCATTTAGCCCTCCCACAAATCCCACCCCATAGAAAAATCTATATGGGCTGAGGCTCCGTGGTAGAGCACTTGCCTAGCAATGCATGAAGTTCAATCCCCGGCACTGAAAAAACAAATCTATAAAGAAAAAAGCAAATCCCCATACCTATTAAAAGATTAAAGTAATATTTATTATTACTTTAGTAATAATAAATTGACTTTTATATTTATTTTTTATTTTATTTATTTGTTTATTTATTTTTGTGGTACTGGGGATTAAACCCAGGGTGCTCTACCTCTGTATACTCCCAGCCCTATTTTATTTTATTTTTTCAATTTTGAAACGGTTTCACTAGTTGCTCAGGGTCTCACTAAGTTGCTGAAGCTGGCCTCAAACCTGATCCTCCTATCTCAGCCTCAAAAGTACTGGGATTACAGGCATGTACCAAAAGCCAGCTTTGACTTTTTTTTAACTGAAATTCACCCATGATTACTTCTATGAACTTTACATTTTCTACTCATGGATAAATAGTCTACCTAGAGATTATCTGTAGCAAAGACTTAACCTCAAAGAGAAATACTACTTAGCACTTCTGGTTACTTTTGTTAATATTTGGTTAATGTACAGCTAAAGAAATCTGATTTTAACATTATCCTAAGAATAAATGTGATTTTCATTTGTATTTATTTTGTTTCATTTTTTGTAGTGCTGGGAATTGAACCCAGAGGTATGCTACCTCTGAGCTACAGACTCAGCCCTATTTATTTATTTATTTATTTTATTTGGAAACAGAGTCTCGCTAAGTTGCTGAGGTTGTCTTCGAACCTGTGATCCTTCCGTCTTAGCCTCCCAAGTCCTGGGATTACAAGAGTGCACCACTATGCCTGGCAGTAAACATGATTTTTTTTTTTTTGCAGTACCAGGGATTGAACGCAGGGGCATTCTACCTCCGCGCTACACCCCTGGCCCTATTTTTTTTATGCTTTATTTTTGAAACTGGGTCTCATGAAGTTGCGGAGTTGTCTCACTAGGTAGAGAGAGAGAGGAGAGAGAGAGAGAGGAGAGAGAGATAGATCGATCGATGGAGCGCGCGCACATGCGCGCTGAGTTTGGCTGCGAACCCGGATCCGCCTCCCAAAGTACTGGGATTACAAGCGTGCGCCACCACGCCCGGCTAGTAAACATGATTTTTAAAGTCAAATTTGAAATTTTTGGAAGTCAGTTATTGATGCTTTATACCAAAACGTCTTCATATAATTCTGAAGAATAATCTTCAGGTGTTTTGGCAACCTGTCTCTGCAGATCAGCACATACATATTCAAGTCAACATTAAAACTGCCTTATGGTCCTATACGAAACCTAATTAGGAAATTAATCTGCTACATAGAAAAAAAATACATAATCTAAATCCCAACAGCAATGACCACTGGATCAACTTATCTTCTCTCCTTTCCATTAACATGGAACACTGACAAGCTTCTTTAAATAGTGTGGTTTACCAATTTCAGGTCATCTGTTTATCTATACCCCTCTATTAGGATAGAAATAAAATGTACAGCATAATTTAGAAGAAGTGCTAATATTATAAAACTATTGGGACTTTTTAAGTAAGGAGATAAGGAGATACTATTTTTTTTTGGGTGCTGGGGATTAAACCTAGGGGTGTTCTACCTCCAAGCTAAACCCCTAGCTCTTTTTATTTTTATGTTTTTGAATTTTGAAACAGGGTCTTACTAAGTTGCTGAGGGCCTCGTTAAGTTGCTGAGGTTGGCCTTGAATCTGTGATCTTCCTGTCCAGGTCACCCAAGTACTGGGATTACAGGCATGTGTCACCATGCCTGGCAAGGAGATACTTTTTTTTTTTTTTTTGGCAGTACCGGGGATTGAACCCAGGGGCACTCTACCTCTGAGCTACACCCCCAGCCCTATTTTTTATTCTTTATTTTAAGTTGCGGAGGGCCTCACTAAGTAGCTGAGGATGGCCGCGAACTTGGATCCTCCGGTCTCAGCCTCCCAAGTACTGGGATTACAAGCATGCACCACCACGCCCGGCCAAGAAGATAATTTTAATATCTTCTATTATTATGATTTACTTAACTAGGCATTCAACCCTAATCTAGTTACGGTATGCTCCAAGAGATTCAGAATTATTTTAAAAGACTATTTAGTCTGTAACTGCCTTTATATAGATTCAGTAACATAAAGAAAAAGTCCTTGATTATTTCCTGTATCTTAGCTTGAATAATATGGTTACCATGATCTATGTCATTGAAAGTAAGCAGAAAAACTATAAATAGAAATAAGAGATTTTAGTTGTTGAGCTTGACCAAAGTCAGTCTCAACCACTATACTATATTGTTTCTAAAGGAAAATGTTAAGGCACTTTTGTATTCTACAATTTTCAAAGATTAAATATTGATTATAAAACATACCTTGCTGAGCTAATGTTGATCTGAGCATCCCAGTCTTTGACCAAATTTTAATTTGTCCATCTTCTCCAACTGTATAGAGAAAAAACAATATTTTTATCTACAGAAAATAATTTAAGAATTCAATTTGCAAATAAAAATCAACAGTATCTATATCAATGCATGCTTAAAAGCAGATATAATTCACTCTAATTAAATGACAGAGAGCTTTATATCTGTAACATTTAATAAGAATTACTTTGAAACAGTTTTGTCAAAGTAGCCTAAGTTCCATGACTAAAATTGTATTTTATTCCTTCAATCTTATTCAAATACTACTCCCATTGTCACTGCAATCTCCATTTTAGAATTCTAAAAGAAATATTTTCAGTGTATCAGAACTGATGCAGCCAAATTCTCGTTAGTTGGGGACTGAATGAAATGAAATAATGGACTATTCTTTTGAATAGTTTAGCTGAAAAGGGAGGAAAGAAAGAGAAGGTCAGGCCGAGCGTGGTGACGCACGCTTGTAATCCCAGTACTTTGGGAGGCGGAGACCGGAGGATCCGGGTTCGCGGCCAGCCTCAGCTCTCTCTCTCTCTCTCCCTGTCTCTCTCTCTCTCTCTCTCTCTCTCTACCTAGTGAGGCCCTCCGCAACTTCACGAGACCCGGTTTCAAAATAAAGCATAAAAAAATAGGGCCGAGGGTATAGCGTGGAGGTAGACCGCCCCTGGGTTCTATCCCCGGTACCGCAAAAAAAAAAAAAAAAAAAAAAAAAAAAAAGAAAGAGAAGTCAGAGCTAGACAGAGAATTAAGAGAGGGATTTTTTTAATTTCAATTTAGTTTATTAATATATTTATTTATTGAGGAACTTTTTTTGTTTTGTTTTATAGTAATAGGGATTGAACCCAGGGCCTTGCACATGCTAGGCAAGCACTCTACAACTGAGCTAAGCCTTCAGCCCCATATTTACTTATTTCTTTGCAGGGCTGGGGATCAAACCTAAGGCCTTTGGCATAATCCCCACTCTGGAATTTATATTTCCATCTTCTTAACTTTTATGCTGAAAAAGAAGCCACTGAGCCGGGCGTGGTGGTGCACGCTTGTAATCCCAGTACTTTGGGAGGCGGAAACTGGAGGATCCGGGTTCGCAGCCAGGCTCAGCTCTCTCTCTCTCTCTCTCTCTCTCTACCTAGTGAGGCCCTCCGCAACTTTGTGAGACCCGGTTTCAAAATAAAGTATAAAAAAAAATAGGGCCGGGGGTGTAGCGCGGAGGTAGAACACCCCTGGGTTCAATCCCCGGTACCGAAAAAAAAAAAAAATAGACAAGGGGAGGGGAGGATAGTGTAATGGTTTGGATTTATAATGCCCTCTGAGACCTCACAGAGAGTAGGCAACAATGTTGGAGGTGGGGCTTGGTTGCTGAAGAGGGGTCCCTGGGGGTGTGGTCTTAGTCCCTCTTTCCCTTGCGTGCACACGTGCGCATGCGCTCTCTCTCTCTCTCTCTCTCTTACTTCCAGCCTCCATAATGTGAGAGCAAAGCAGTTGTTCACTCTCTCTCTGTTCTCTCTGTTTCCGACCACCATGCCCTGAGCTCCGCAGACCTGGCTAGACATGGACTGAACCCTCTGAAATCTCCAGAACTGTGAACAAATAAATCGTCCATTTAAGTTGTGTGTGGTCAGTTGTTTTGTATTACATCAGTAAGAATGTTGACTGAAACAGAAATTAGTACCAGAGGAGTGGGGTCATTGCTGTATCTAAGCCTGACCATGTGTTCTGTGAGTCCTTGGAACTGGTTTGTGAGAGGAAGTTGGAAGAGCCAGAATGCTGACAGAAAGGAGGACAGTAGAGAACTGTGCTCAGGAGATTTCTGAGGACAAAGAAGACTCTACAGAAAAATGGAGTAGAGGCCACAAGTGTTCAATTCTGGCAATGAACTTATCAGCATTTTGCTCGTGTCTTGAAACTTTGTTTGTGGTTGAATTTAAAGATGGTGGACTGATTTAGCTGGTGGAGGAAATTCAAAACAACAAAGTATCTGGACTGCATTAGGGATGTTAATGTCTGAGTATAGTAATTTGTACAGAAAAATTCAGGAGTGGAAAGCAAAGAAGAGAAACTTTATAAATTTGAAGCTGGGCCAGAAAGGCCTATGTAATATTGGGGCCCAAAAACATGGTGTTATGAAAGAAAATAAGATAGCTGAAGGGAGGGCAAATTTTCACAGGAACAAAGAAAGGAATGTGGTCAGGGCAGTTGGTAACCATGGAGACAAGGGCTCAGCTGCAGCTATGATGGAGGCAGGCCCAATGGTAGCTATGATGGTGGCAGGCCCAGCAGCAGTCATGATTGAGAACAGCCCAGCAGCAGTGATTAAAGAGGTCTAGACTGCCTTTCCTGCTGGCAATCAATTTTGGCACTCATGTAATACTGGCTTTGCTGGGAAAAAGGGGTCATGGAGTCTTTTGCCCAGATTTCAAAGGAAGGCCTGGGAAGCCAGGCACGTGTGATAAGAGTCAGAATCCCTGCAAGCAGGCCCAAAGGGGGCAATTTGTGAAGCTGTGAGGGTGAAACCAAGATTACAAGAAAAATTCTCAAGATTTAGAAATGCTAGACTTTGGAACAACCACAAAGAAAGGCTGCAAGCTGCAAGCCCTGGAGCCAGGCTGGAAGAGTGAGTGTGTCACCCATTGCAATCAACATGGCCATAAGACCCCATGGAGATCGCACTCACCACCAAGTGCCCCAGATGCCAGAAATGGGGATACAGATTAAATGCTTTCCCTGTTGGATTTCGATCCTGTTTTGGTCCCATTTCTTCTTGCTATAGCCCTAGTCCTCTTTTTTGGAATGCAAATGTTTACTCTATGCCATTATACATGGGATGTGTGTAATTTGCTTTTTATTTTTAGTGGGGCTCAGAGCCAAGAGTTCACTTGAGTCTCAGAGGAGACTTGGGACTTTTGAGCAATATTGGAACTGTTAAGATTATGGAACTCTTGGAGATAGACGAAATGAATTTTGCACTGTGAATTGGCCATGAGGTCTTGGGGTCTAGGGTAGGAGTGTAATGGTTTGGTTTTATAATGTCCCTAAGACCTCATGGAGTGTATGCAGTCATGTTGGAGGCAGGGCTTGGTTGCTGAGGGGGGTTCCTGGGGTGTGGCCTTATTGTGGGGATTATAAATGGTCCCATCTCCTCCTGCTCTCTCTCTCCTGCTTCCACCTCCATGATGTGAGAGCAGAGCAGGTGCTCTCTCTCCCTCTCTCTGCTTTCCACAATTCCCAATTCCCTGAGCTCTGTCGACCTAGCTTGTCATGGACTGAACCTCTGAAATCTCCAGATCTATGAGTGGTAAGTTGTGTGTGGTAAGACTTATTGGGTCACAGCAGTGAGAATGCTGACTGAAATAACTAGAAATAAATCTAACCAAAGAGGTGAAAGACCTCTACAATGAAAGTTACATAACACTGAAAAAAGAAATAGAAGACACTCAAAGACAGAAATACCTCCCATGTTAATGAATAGGCAGAATTAATATTGTCAAAATGAGCCAGGCGTGGTGGTGCACGCTTGTAATCCCAGTACTTTGGGAGGCGGAGACCGGAGGATCCAGGTTCGCAGCCAGCCTCAGCTCTCTCTCTGTCTCTCCCTGCCTCTCTCTCTCTCTCTACTTAGTGAGGCTTCCACAACTTTGTGAGACCCGGTTTCAAAATAAAGTATAAAAAATAGGGCCGGGGGCGTAGCGCGGAGGTAGAACACCCCTGGGTTCAATCCCCGGTCCGCAAAAAAAACAAAAAAAATATTGTCAAAATGGCCATATTACCAAAAGCAATCAAAATAACAATAATATTCTACACAGATCTAAAAAACAACACCTGTAAAATTCATATGGATGAACAAAAGACCCAGAATAGCCAAAACAATTCTGATCAAAAGAGCAATGCTGGAGGCATCAAAATACCAATTTCAAATTATACTACAGAGCTGTGGTACTCAATATCATGGTAACTGACATAAAAACAGACACATAGACCAATGGAATAGGAGATAGAGAGACAAACCACACACAAATAGTCATCTGATCCTTGATAAAGGTACCAAAAACACATGTTGAAAAAAAATAGACTTTTCAACAAATGGTACTGGGAAAACTGGATATCCAAAAGTAGAAGAATGAAACTAGATCCCTATCACCCACCCTGCACAAAAAATCAACTTGAAATGGATTAAAGACCTAGGAATTAGACCAGAAACTTTAAAACTGCTAGGAAAAAACAGAAGAAACACTCCAGGATACAAGCGCAGACAATGACATCCTCAATAAGGCTCCCATAGCTAAGGAAATAATACCATGAATTAATAAATGGGATGGCATCAAATTAAAAAGCTTCTGCACAGAAAAGGAAATAGCAGCACAAGGAGAGAGCCTACAGAATAGGTGAAAATCTTTGCCAGCTACTGCTGACAGAGGATTAATATTAAGAATATATAAAGAGCCGGGTGTGGTGGCGCATGCTTGTAATCCCAGTACTTGGGAGGCGGAGACTGGAGGATCTGGGTTCGCGGCCAGCCTCAGCTACTTAGTGAGCAACTTCGTGAGACCCGGTTTCAAAATAAAGTATAAAAAAAAAATTGGGCTGGGGATGTAGCTCGGAGGTAGAACGCCCCTGGGTTTAATCCCTGGTACTGCAAAAAAAAAAAAGAATATATAAAGAACTTAAAAACTTAATACCAAAAACACATAACCCAATCAATAAATAGGTAAATGAACTAAAAAAATACTTCTCAAGATATATAAATGAATGACAAAAATATGAAAATATATTCAACATCTCTAGCCATCAGGGATATGCAAATCAATACCATACTGAGATTTCATCTAACTCCAGTAAGAATGACAATCATCAAAAATACAAATAATAAATGCTGGCCAGGATGTGGGGAAAAGGGAACACTTATACACTATTGGTGGGATTCTAAGTTAGCACAACCACTATGGAAATCAGCATGAAGGTTCCTCAAAAGACTAGGAATGGAACCACCATATGATCCAGCTATATCACTCCTTGATATTTATCCAGAAGAATTAAAGTCAACATACTATAATGATACTTGCAATTTTATAGCAGTGCAATTCACAATCGCCAAATTATGGAACCAGCCTAGGTGTCCATCAATAGAAACTGGATAAAGAAAGTGTGGTATATATACACAATGAAGTTTAACTCAGCCATAAAGAACAAAATTATGTCATTTCCAGGAAAGTGGCTAAAATTGGAGAGCATCATGTTAAGTGAAATAAGCCAGACTCAGAAAGTGAAAAGTCTTATGTTTTCTCTCATATGTGGAATCTAGGGGAAAAAAAGGGGGAAAAAGGATCTCATAAAAATAGAAGGGAAATCAATAGAGTAAAGGAAGAGGATTGGAAGAGGGAGGAGAGGAGGGCAAGGAGAGGTGTACTGAGAAGTGAAACTGACCAAATTATGTTATGTGCCTGTACAAATTATGTTATGTGCCTGTACAAATACGTCACAATGAATCCCAACAATATGCATAATTATTATGCACCAATAAAAAAAATTTTTTTTAGACAAGATAGAGCTGAGAGAGGAGACAATTTACTGAGAAAAGTCTTCCCAATGAAGGCCTAGGGTATAGATATGGTAGTTTTCAAACATAGCCACAAATTCTTTGTTATTCCTCCTTTCTTGAGATGCACTGTAATTTTTCTGTCCTTCAGTGTAGGCTGTATTCAGTGACTTGCATCTAATGAGCAGAATGTGATAAAAAATGATAGAGAATGATTTCTGAGGATGAGTCATAAAAGATATTGTGGTTTCTATATTGGTATTTTGGATCAGTGGGAGAAGCCAGCTGCTATGTTGTAAAAATACTCAAACAATTCTATGGAGATGTCCACATAGCAAGAAATTATGGTCTCCTGGATCAGTATGGAAGCTCCTCAAAAGAACAGGAATGGAACCACCATATGACCCAGCTATACCACTCCTCAGTATCTTTCCAAAAGAATTAAAGTCAGAATACTATAATGATACATGCATACCCATGTTCATAGCAGCACAAATCACAAAAGCCAAATTATGGAACCAATCTAGGTATATGTCAACAGATGAATGGATAAAGAAAATGTGGTATAGAAACACAATGAGATTTTACTCATCCATAAAGAACAAAAAAAAATCATTTGCAGGAAAATGGATGAAACTAGAGAATATTATGCTAAGTGAGATTAGCCAGTAACAGAAAATCAAGAGACATATGTGGAAGCTAGAATGAAAATAGGAAACAAAGGGGACCTCAGTCAAACGAGGACAGAAACCAGTAGAAGAATGGAAAGGGATTGAGGGAGGGAGGTGGGGAGGAAGAAAGAAGGCTTGAGGAAGGTAACCGATTTAAATAAGGTTAGAGCCATACATGAAGGTATCACTACCAGTCTCACTAACATGCATGTGAAGGGAGGAAGGGGAGCAGGAGTGGGATAAGGAAGGAAACATACCAAATGATGCATGTATGTATTTATCTATCACTTTGAATCTCACTATGATATATAATTACAATGCACCAAGAAAGGTATATTAAGCAAAAGAAAGAAGGAACGAAAGCCTCTTGCCAACAGCCATATGAGCAAGCCATCTTGCTGGGATTCCCTAGCCCCAGTCAAGCGTTCTTATGATTGCAGCCCCATCTAACAACTTGAGTGGACCTCATGAGAGACACTAAGCCAGAAGTAATCACCCACTTAAATTGCTCCCTGACCCACAAAAACTGTCAAATACTATACGTTTATTATTTTAAGTCACTAACTATTGGGGAAATTTGTTATGCAGCAATAGATAGCTACTACAGTAAGTGAAGATAAGAATCCTTGGAGTAGGACAGAGATGGGCGAAGAGACAAAATGAGGGTAAAGGGCATTTTTTTTTTTTTTTTGCGGTACCAGGGATTGAACCCAGGGGCGTTCTACCTCCGCGCTACACCCCCGGCCCTATTTTTTTATACTTTATTTTGAAACCGGGTCTCACAGAGTTGCGGAGGGCCTCACTAGGTAAAGAGAGAGAGACAGGGAGAGAGACAGAGAGAGAGAGAGAGAGAGAGAGAGCTAGCTGAGGCTGGCCGCGAACCCAGATCCTACGGTCTCCACCTCCCAAAGTACCGGGATTACAAATATGCACCACCACGCCCGGCGTAAAGGGCATTTTAATGATAATATTTTGAATTATGAAATTTTAAAGAATTACAACTTTTATTTACTCCCTACTTGACCCTTCTAAAAGCCTTCTTCAACAAAACAATCTCTAAAAGTCACATTAGAAAACTAATAATTAATATGACATTCTGAATTATAACATTTGTATAGTAGTGTAATCAATATTATGCCAATTTTTTGCTATTGCACAGTGAAAGACTTTGCTAAGTGAAAATATTCTGTGTCTTTGGAAATTTTTCATTTAAAATGTCATTGTGGGATTGGGAGATGAAGCTCAGTGGTAGAACACTTACCTAGCATGTGCAAGGCCCTGGGTTCTATCCCTAGCACCATTAAAAAACAAAGTCATTTTTGCAGATAACATACCTGTAACTAATGCTGTTCCTTCATAATTCCATCTTCCTGCAAGTACTGCTCCACAGTGAGCTTCTACACTTTTTTCCACTCTTCCTAACTTGGAAATCAGATGAAATTTACCTAAAAGAAATTACATTTGAGAAATCTATTTTATTTAATTGATTTATTCAATACACATCTGTTGAACACCTACTACTAGACTCATCAGCATAGTACTAGAGGCGTAATGGCAAATAATTATTCACAATCTCCCGGATTGCTAATGATGTTGAACATTTTCTCATATATTTATTGGCCATTCATATTTCTTCTTTTGTGAAGTGTCTAAGTTAGTTCAGTTGTCCAAAATTATGCCATCTGCAAGAAAATGGATGGAACTAGAGAATATTATGCTAAAGGAGATTAGCCAGCCACAGAACGTGAAGCATCATATTTTCTCTCATATGTGGAAGCTAGGGAGAAATTGGGATAGAAGAAGGACTCCACATAAAGGAGAAGAAAGCCCAGTGGAGAGATGGAGGGGGTCTAGGGAGGAGGGAGACTTGATGAAGGAAACACTTCAAATGACACTATGTACACATACAATTTAATGCTAATCTCAATATCCAGTATGGGGAAGGGGAGAGAGTGGGGTGGGGGTTGGGGGGAAGCTCACAAAGTGCTGTGTGCGTATATGTCCTTATCACTCTGAACTTCATTATGATATGAGATTACAATGTACCAACAAAAGTATATTTAAAAAAGAAATAACAATAGCAAAAAACACATCAACAACTAAAAAATGATGCTACATACATATATGAAATTATCAACACCAATCTCAATATTATATATAGAGAAAGGGAGGGAGTGAGATGGGACTTAAGGTGAAGCTCACCAAGTGCTGTGTGTATGTATGTCCCTATCGTGCTAAACTTCATTATGTTGTATGATTACAATGCACTAATAAAAGTATTTTAAAAAACTAATAATTACAATCTCAGGGAACACACAGATCTACTGGAAAACAGGCACAAATACTAAATTATAAAACCTTGAGACAAGTGATATAAAAGACATATGTATATAACGCTATGAAGGTTCAGAGGGACAATGAAATGCTAAGGGGCCAAGGGAAATGTCAGGAAAGCCTTCTATGCCAGGCATAGTGGCACACGCCTATATTCCCAGTACTTGGAAGGCTGAGACAGGAGAATTACAGGATTGAAGCCACTCTTAACATCTTAGCAAGGTCCTCAGCAACTTAGTGAGACCCTGTTTCAAAATAAAATAGGGCTGGGAGTGTAGCTCAGAGGTAAAATGGCCCTGGGTTGAATCCCCAATACTACGCACATACACACACATACACACACACACACACACAAAAAAAAAAAAACTTTTATATAAGTAAAATTGAATTGTGCATTCTTAATTTTTTTCCAACTATGGAAAAGCTGGGAAAAGTAAAAGAGGAGGAACTAAAATAGTTAAATAATCCTAGCTTTTAAAATACTTGCTATATATGATTTGATACTATACCAGGCACCAGTAGACAAAAAGTAGGTCATTTACTTGCTAGCCTCCAAAAATTTGTACCTATACAGGCAAAAAACCTTAACTTTAAAGGATATAAGTGTTAAGAGTCTCAAACGAAAGTGACTCCATCTTGTAAAGACATGCCATTTTGCAGACCTCTTTGCTAACCAGAAAATTCCCAAGTCTTATTCAAATATACTCTTCCCCCTGCTCATGGAAATGTCCCCATTGTCTTGTCTTAGATGTGCCTGACAAGCCCCTTGCTTACCGCATCCCTCTGCTTATGGAAAATTCCCATCGTCCTGTAAAACCTAGCTCAAACAACCCAACTAACTCCCCTTAACAATCCACCATCAATAGCTAACCACCACTCTCCCTTGCCCCATAGAATCTTCCCTTAAACAACCTATATAAGCTTCTAGTCTGTAAGTGGACATGGGCTCCAACCTTTCCTGGAGACCCCCCTCTGCAGGTTTTATCCCAGTAAAGCCTATATTGCTGTTGAGCCATCTCAGTCGTCACCTCCCTCCAACCTTTCAATAAGCAAATTATGTAAGATATCGAGGGGACAAATCAATTGTACAAAGAACAAGTGGTACAGAAAGCCAAGAAAGCACCAATGTGATTTTTGAATAATCATTAAAACTAGTAATATATAGCTAGTAATAAAACAAGAAAGTACAGTGAAACTAGGAACTTTCCTCCAAATTGAAAAAATACATCTTTTTCAGTAAAAGAATAATGTAAGGCTGAGACAGGAGGATCGCAAGTTCAAAGACAGCCTCAGCAACATGGTGAGACTCTCAGCAACCTAGCAAGACCCTTTTTCAAAACAAAAATAAATAAGGGTTGCGGGTATAGCTCAGAAGCAGAATGCCCCTGGGGTTATCTGCAGTACCACAAAAAAAAATAAAAAAAAAGGAATAATGTAGCTACCTAATCAAATTCTGACTAAGGATTTATTCTGCTTAGATGCACTTTTAACAGCTTTTGAAGATTCTGATTTAATATTAACAATTCATTAAAAACACATGAACATGAAAGAGCTGGGAATGTACCTCAGTATCCAGTGCTTGCCTAGCATGTGCAAAGTTGTGGGTTCTATATGCATATTTAAATTAGATACTTCAGACAGCTTTAAACTGCAGGAGGAGACGGAGCATGCAGGCTATAATCCCAGCTTCTAAGGAGGCTGAGGCAGGAGGATCACAAATTCAAAGCCAGCATGGGCAACCTAGTGAGATCCTGTCTCAAAATAATTTTTTTAAAAAAAATTTAAAGGGCTGGGGATGTAGCTCAGTGATAAGAGTGCTTGCCTAGCATGTGCAAGGCTCTGGGTTCAACCCCCCAGTGTCAGGGAAGCAGATAGCTTTAAACTTTCAATATCGAGCACCCTGGGCCACCTACCCATTCCCCTAAAAAAGTCATTCTTTTCTACACAAAGCACACTTTTTTCTTTTTTCTTTTTTTTTTTGCGGTACCAGGGATTGAACCCAGGGGCATTTTACCTCCAAGCTATACCCCCGGCCCTATTTTTTATACTTTATTTTGAAACAGGGTCTCACGAAGTTGCGGAGGGCCTCACTAAATAGCTGAGGCTGGCTGCGAACCTGAATCCTCCAGTCTCTGCCTCCCAAGTACTGGGTTTACAAGCGTGCGCCACTACGCCCGGCAAAGCACACTTTTTTAATATATATATGTGGTACTGGGGATTGAACCCAAGAGCATTCTACCTCCAAGTTACATCCCCAGCCGTATTTTATTTTTTATTTGGAAACAGGGTCTCACTAAGTTGCTGAGCCTTGCTAAGACTGGCTCTGAACCTGTGATCCTCCTGTCTCAGCCTCCCAAGCACTGCAATGCACACTTTATTTATAGCTAATGACAAGGAAAAATTTTTGAAATGGCCTAAATTTAATTACAAAGAACAGAGAACAGAAGGGAGGAGAGATGGTGGGGATGAGGGGTTAATCAGTAACAAACTAGCCAAAAGGAACAAAAGACCACTTTATATTCTTAAATGTATGTTAAAACTTAACAAAAATTCTGTCCTACCATATCCTATGCAGACTACCTACCTACCCCAAAGCCTGCCCCTCTTCTACAAAGCCAATGTAGAGCCCGGAGTGGTGGCGAACTCCTGTAATCTCAGTACTTGGGAGGCTGCAACAGGAGGATTGCAGGTTCAAGGATAGTCTCAGTAAGTAGTGAGACTCTCATCAACCTAGCGAGACCCTGTTTCAAAAATAAAAATAAAGCCGGGCGTGGTGGCGCATGCTTGTAATCCCAGTACTTATGAGGCTGAGACCAGAGGATCCAGGTTCGCGGCCAGCCTCAGCTACTTAGTGAGGGCCTCTGCAACTTAGTGAGACCCTGTTTCAAAATAAAGAATAAAAAATAGGACTGGGGATGTAGCTCGGACATAGAATGCCCCTTGGTTCAATTCCCAGTACTGCAAAAAAATTAAATTTAATTTAAAAAAATAAAATAGAGCTGGGGGTATACCTCGGAGGTAGAATGTTCCTGGTTCATTCCCCAGTGCTACATACAAAAATAAAAATAAAAAGCCAATGTAGGTTCAGTGTAAACAACCTGAGACTTCCTTCCCTAAAAGCTGCTATCTACCTTCACTGCTGATGGCTAAGGGAACTTGTCCCAGAACTAGTTCTTTCTTTCTAGCTAGCATGTGTTATAGCTCATTTTGTCTCAGAGATCCCTTAGTCTCTAGAATTTTGACTTAAAATTGTTAAAACATTTTTATTAAGCTATGATTCCTTCCAGGACAGAGGCCATATCTTGCTCATATTTTTATTTCCAATAGTGCTTTTACATATCCAGCATTTGTTAAATTTAACCAATTAACTCAGTATCTCCCCAAATGGCCTACTCTGACATTTTCTTTCCTGTTTCTTTTTTTTTTTTTTTGGTACTGGGGATTGAATCCAGGGGCATTTTACCTCTGAGCTACACCCCCAGCCCTATTTTATTTTTTATTTTGAAACAGGGTTCTCACTAAGTTGCGGAGGTCCTCACTAAGTAGATGAGGCTGACGGCAAACCTGTGACCCTCCTGTCTCAGCCTCTCAAGTACTAGGATTACAAGCTTGTGCCACCACGCCCGGCTCTTTCCTGTTTTTTTGTTTGGTTGGTTGTAGTTTTTTGTTTTTGTTTTTGCAGTACTGGAGATTGAACTCAGGGGCATTCTACCTCTGAGCTACACCCCCAGCCCTATTTTTTTCTTGTTCCTTATTTTGAAACAGGGTCTCACTAAGTTGCGGAGGGCCTCACTTAAGTAGCTGGGGCTGGCTGCGAACCCCGATCCTCTGGTCTCAGCCTCCCAAGTACTGGGATTACAAGCATGCACCACCACATCTGGCATTTGTATGTACTTTTTTAATACATTGCTTTACAAACAAAATATGAAGGGAAAAAAGTCTCAAAAAAAGAAACTGTAAAGATGATATATAAGTAACTGGAAAGCTAATCCTGTGGCCATGATGTACTTTATTCAGATCTGTGGCACTAAATGTTAGCATAATGTCTAGCACATAATATGTCTCTATTTTAGAGACAGGAGGATTACAGGTTCCAGGCCAGCCGTGGCAATCTCATGAAACACTGTTTCAAAATAAAAAATAAAAGAGGCTGGAGGTCTAGCCCATTGGTCTAGCCCAGTGAACCTGGGTTCAATCCCTGGTACCACACACACACACACAGAAACCGAGTCAAGTGTGGTGGCATAGGCCTATAATCCTAGTACTTGGGAGGATCCTAGTACTTGAGACAGGAGGATCACAAGTTCCTGGTCAGCCTCAGCAATTTAGTGAGGCCCTCCACAACTTAGTGAGACCCTGTTTCAAAATAAAAAATAAAATAGGGCTGGGGGTATAGCTCAGAGGTTGAATGACACTGGGTTTAATCCCCAGTACCACACACACAAAAAGTTAATACTAAATTTTTGGAGTAATCCAAATTAATTGTAAATGAGAAAATGGAAATAGATTTAAAATACATGAAACACATTTTTAAAGATTACAAATAGCTGGACGTGGTGGCACATGCTTGTAATCCCAGTACTTGGGAGGCTGAGACAGAAGAATTACAGGTTCACGACCAGTCTCAGCTACTTAGTGAGGCCCTCCGCAACTTAGTGAGACCCTGTTTCAAAAATAAATAATAAAAAATAGGGCTGGGGGTGTAGGTTAGAGATAGAATGCCCCTGGATTCAATCCCCAGTACCGCAAAAAAAAAAAAAGATTACAAATGCCTTAAGCCAGGCACAATGGCACATGCCTATAATACCAGTATTTGGGAGGCTGAGACAAGAGGATCACAGGTTTGAAGCCAGCCTCAGCAACTTAGCATTACCCAGTTTAAAAATAATGATGATGATGATGATAATAATAATAATAGTAGTAGTAATATAATGGCTGAGGGTACAATTCGGAGGTAGAATACCCCTAGATTAAATTCTTAGTACAAAATTTAAAAAAGATTATAAATTCCTTCAGATATATCCATGAGAACAAGAAGGCTTGGAACAGACTGTTAAGAAAAAGAGCACAAGAGTACTTTAGCAGACTACTTAAGAGCAGAAATACTTTGACAGATGGAAGTAAAAGCCACAAAGGTTTTGTTTTGTTTTGTCTTATTTTGTTTTGGTGGCACTGGGGATTGAACCCAGGGGTGCTCTATCACTGAGCTACATACATCCCCAGTCCTTTTTATTTTTATTTTGAGAAAGGGTCTCACTAAGTTGCCCAGGCTGACCTCAAACTTGCAATCTTCCTGCCTCAGGCTCCCAAGTAACTAGAATTAAAGGTGTGCATCTAATAGCTAACTTCTAATATAAAAAAATACAAATTATTTTCAAAGTGGGATTTTACAATGGATATATGAACTAACAAAAGGATATGGGAATTATTTTGATATCTAATATAATATAAAAATATCAACTTTCACTAAACATAACTTAAGGAATGTTTAATGGCGAATTTATGAAATTTTTATACCACCCCGAGAAAAGATTTTATACCATAATTCCTTTACATAGCAGCTCCCCTAATACGTGGGGTGTGTATGTGTGTGTGTGTGTGTGTGTGTGTGTGTGTGTGTGTGTGTGTGTGGTGCTGGGAATTGAACTTGGGCATTCTACCTCTAAACTACACCACAGGCCCTATTTTGTCTTTTTATTTTGAAAGAGGGTCTCACTAAGTTGTGGAGGGACTAAGTTGCTGCGGCTAGCCGCAAGCCTGTGATCCTCCTGTCTCAACCTCCCAAGTACTGAGATTACAAGCATGTGCCACCACACCCGGCTCCCTAATATACTTTAAATAATTCAATGTTTTAATGTAAATCTTTAATAAATTGTTAAAGAAACACCTCCTCTAAAAAGTGAAAGACAGCTGCAGAAAATATTTAAAATAAGAAATAATGTTGAAGAGAAAATTACTGGTGAGACAAAATACTTGGCCAAAATCTATTTATTTTAGGACTTGCCCCAAGTCTCAGTTTTATTTGTTTGTTTTTGTTTTTTGGTACTGGGGATTGAACCCAAGGACATTCTACCTCTAAGCTAGACCCCCAGCCCTATTTTATTCTTTATTTGAAACAGGGTCTTGCTAAGTTGCTCAGGGTCTTGCTAAGTTGCTGAGGTTGGCCTCAAACCTGCTATCCTAATCCATCCTCCCTAGTAGTGGGATTACAGACACATTCCACAACACCCAGTAGGATTTTTTTAAAAAATTAATGTTATCACAAATATAGAAGAGGAAAGTAGTCAGAAAAGGGGACTACTGGAAGAATAGTAAACAAATTAAAAACTATAATTTTCTTTTCTGCCAGCACTGTAGGAGAAAAACCGAGAGGATAAAGTTGAAGGAAACTCAAATAAGAACCTCTTGAACAATGAATTAAATCTGAAAGAATATTTTTTCTTAAAGTATTCAGTTAACTTTATGCAAGATGAACAAGTTTCAGAGTTGAGAGTACAACTATGTGCTTATAATTAACAATACTGTACTGTACATTTAATTTGTTAAGAGGGTAGATCTTATGTTTGTGGGGTTTACCACAATGAATTTAAAAGTAATGGGTTCAAAAAAAACATAGCAACTGGGTGTGGTGGCACACTCCTGTAATCCCAGTACTTGGGAGGCTGAGACAGGAAGATCATAGGTTCAAGGCCATCCTCAGCAACCTAGCAAGGCCCTCAGCAACTTAGTGAGACCCTGTTTCGAAACAAAAAATAAGCCGGTGTGGTGGCACACGCTTGTTACCCCAGTACTTGGGAGGCTGAAACAGGAGGATTGCAGGTTCACAGCCAGCCTCAGCTATTTAGTGAGACCCTCTACAACTTAGTGAGACCCTGTTTCAAAATAAAGAATAAAAAATATGGCTGGGGGTGTAGCTAGGAGGCAGAATCCTCCTGGGTTCAATCCCCAGTACCTAAATAAATAAATAAATAAATAAAATAAAACAGGGCTGGGGGTGTAGTTCAGAGATAGAATGCCCCTGGGTTCAATCCCCAGCACCATAAATAAATAAATAAATAAATAAATAAATAAATAGTAAATGTTAGCTATTTGTGACTAAGTAATCTGAATAATTAAGGGAAACACTCAAGACAACAGAAATTATCAAGCCTAATTAGTTTTGCTGTCCAAATGCAACAAATAAAATACTGTTTGAACCCTCAAATACTGTTGAATTTCTAAAGAAAAATGCCAGTAATACACATGGCAATGTATATGTAACAAAAAAGGTGATATAAGAACATATATATCAGCCAAGCATGGTGGCACATGTCTGTAATCCCAGTACTTGGGAGGTTGAGACAGAATGATTGTAGGTTTGAGGATAGCCTCAGCAACGTAGTAAGACTCTCAGCAACCTACCGAGACCCAGTTTCAAAACAAATAAATAATAAGGGACAGGGATGTAGCTCAGAGGTAGAATGCCCCTGGGTTCAATCCTCATTACTACAAAAACACTATCTATTTTGCAAAAGGAAACAGGGGGACAAACCAGAAATAAAGACATCGGTTACCTATAGGGAATAAATAGAAACGGGGTGTATGGAATTGAGTGGATGAGTTAGTGACATTACTATGTGTATATTTTTTACATAGTTTTGAGTTTGTGAAATTATCCATGCTAATGTTTTACATGTATAAAAATAATCAAATCAATAAGGATGGGATGAGGAGACCTTAAATGAAAAATAAATGTATTTCAAATTAATAACATAACTACACTTAAGCAGGGGGCAAAGCAAGTAACACCTGAACAAAGGACTTAGACTATGGATCATATCTTCAATCAAAAACAAAGATAAAAACAACAGTAAAAAGTAACTTAAACATTAAATTGATTCTTGTAGTAAGATGAGTTATCAATTCTGAAACTAATATGTACTGTAGAATTAAGCAAATGAATAAATATACTGATAATAATGAGAACCAGATTTCCTCAATTTCCAAGTATAATAAAAGGAAAGACTAGAATTAAATTCGTGGTACTGAAGTAGACTTGGTGTTATCAGAATAAACTCATGGTTTAGATAAGATAAAAACAAAGACAAAGAGAAATAGCTATAGGTGGTCATTTTTAAATAGACATTTGTACTTCTATTTCTTAGTTTTATCCACTAAGAAGACCTGACACAAACATACCCCATTGGAATAAACAGAAAACACTGTCATCTTGGCTTTTATCTTTTTTTTTTAGGGGAATATAAGAGGCTTATTTACAGAATTGGGGGTACAGTTTACAAGAAGGCTGTGATAATGGGTATGTTACAGAGAAAGAGTCTGAAATGGTCTGTTCCTGGAATTGGAAAATGCTGGCAAGTTCTCCGCCTAGTGGATTTATTTACTCTGGAAATCTTCCCCATCGTGTATATACATTTGGGGGAGGAAATTATCTCTTTTCATGCCATACCTTAGTGCACCCGCCATGTTGGCGCACTTAGTGTTTCTGCCATGTTGGAAACTTTCCTCCAGGTACCTAAGTGAAACCTGGGGTGAGGGCAGTGTCCAAAATGGCAATTGCGGCTGGGTAGTAAATCTTCTCATCTTTTCTCAAGAGGGCTGGCCAGATCTTATGTCCCATTCCTTTCCCTGCTCTGCTAATTTCTAATCTATCTAACATTCCCCCTCAAGAGCTACAGGCCCTAATCATTTAGGGAACAGGGCAATGGTCCATCTTGTATAACTTCTTCGAGATGGATGGGGATGCAGATACATCAGGACCTCTCACTCTTGCTCTCTGTCTGGGCAGGGCCTGTTGGGACCAGACAGGTTCTAGGAAGGCAGATCAGTCCATAGGTCCTTACAGTAGTTGATGTCAATTGCAGAGGGATGGGTAGTTTGGCATGAGTCTCATTGGAAGTGTATCATTAACCACCACAAGAAAAACAATTCCCCTTGG